>JARJRE010000021.1:0-92572 GCA_030783385.1 Akanthomyces dipterigenus | reverse complement strand
TGATAGCACAGAAAGAGTATTACTACTATAATTAACGGCACACTCTTTAATAGCACAAAAAGGATATTACCACTGTAATTAATAGCACATCTCTAAGCGAGATTCTAGCCGCACTTGGTACTATCAGTGCGACGAGCTTAATGCTAGAAGCTTGGCAACACAAAAGCTGGAGAAGCAAAGACAACTCCTCGGAGCCAAGTGATGGGGGAGTCGAGGGAAGCAACATGGCAAGGCTGTTAGCGCGAGCGTCCCTGCGGCCCTGTCAGCTCGGCGGGGGCATCTCGTGGCCTGGAAATTTTTCACGACGGACGAGACGAATCGGAAGCGGGCAGGATAAGATGAATAGGGTCCAGGAAAAGAATCGAGAGAGGCATTTAATTTTGGCCATGGTTTCTGCGACGGCGCTAGCATCGATCCAGCCTACCGCCGCGCCACTTTTCATCACAGCCTCGCGCCAGGGTCACGTAGCTTAGTTCTGAAGAATGCAGAATGTGTTTTGCGGAAGCTGAGCAATGGTTTCGAGCAGTAGTGTCACGGAAGAAGAGCAGAGTGACGGCCAAGGAGAGGGTGGGTGTGCAGAGAGGCGCGGAACTTGGCCTCGGACCCCGTGTAAGCAGCAACTGGTATTTGGCGTTGCTGGATGAAAGCGGACGCGACAAAGCCACCCTTTCCTCTTCCCCTCTTCCCGATGTCCCTAGGGTCTTGTGCCAATCGAGCACAGGGCTTGGCTTGTGGAAACGGGCGTCGCTGCCGAGGGTCTAAACATGGCGTCCCTTGGCACTTTATGACATCAGACCGCCTCAGCTTTAAAGAGTTGATGTGTTTGCTTGCGTCTTTCGGTGCTTTTGAGAGTGAGGGAGTTGGCCCTTGGACGAGGTGCAGAGTGGTGGGAGCAGCGACATGTATACTGACCGGAAGCGTGTAAGAGGCTGTGACGGTCAAGAGTCGCACGCTGCAGCGAAAGCGACTGAGACGGGTTGTATTCTCCAACGGCAGCTTTTGGACTTGCAGCATGACAACCACGTCTTTTCCGCGAGAGAGGCGAGAGTGCGCAGGCCAGAAATTCCCTCAACGCGGCCATGCCAGAAAGAGAAGGCCATCAGCACTGCGCACATGCTCTCACCAGCGGCTAATCGGCATGCCGCTTACAGACTCGGACCAGAGACGGCCGTGACAGCCTGCGAGGGAGGCAGCCCGTAGGAGGTTCGAGTCTCTGACATGGCCCACGCTCGCCGATCCAACGCCAAAACGGCATCCCGCCAGCCGACGGTAAACAAAGGGTGACCGCCGGGCTCTCTTTCTTCACTAGTTGGTTAGCCTCATGCATGCGGTAGCTCCAACAGGGAGCCACTTTGCATTCATCAAAGGCCCAAGGGTCGACTGGGCTGCATCCAAGTGTTGACCACATCCACCCACACCAGGATCCTCGCCGCTCGTATGGGGCCTTTTCTTGTCTTTTTTTTTTTATTTTTTCCTTGCCCTCGGGCTAGATTGGCAAGAGGGGAATTTCGGGAAAACTGGGTGCGGCTTGGCTCCTTTCCTAAACAGGCAACGCCAACGTAATAGGAGGGCTGTGGTTGGTTGTTCCTCCATAACCACGCCAAGCTCGCCGACATATGGCCATCTGTTAACGAGGTTCATCGTGGCCGAAACGGGCATTGCAAAAGCTTCACTTTTTTTTTTTAGGCTTGCTTGCCTATTGGCCCGCCCGTCCCATGCCACCGCACGCGCTCTCAGCCAGGGCCCGAGAAAAACAATCCGGAGCGCAGTCCGCGGCGGCCTAGAGTCTGGATCGTCCCCCTCCTCGTCGGTTCCAGCTCAGCAATCTTTTGTGCGCGGCTGCGGCGTGCGTGATATAAAATTGACGAGTGTTTTTTTTTTCTCTGAATCCCAGTCTTTGTAATATAAATACAAGTACATGCAAGATACTTGGTAGAGGTTCCTTTACTGTTACATTCTATTACATACCTTGCCCTCGGCGATTACCCTCCTCCTTGCCATTGCATCCTTCCCTGCCCTGTTGGCCAACACCGCTTCTCCAGCACCGTATTTGGTTATTGCTCTGCATTAGCCTGTATCCTGTTGTTGTTGCTGTCTGAAAATCCCTCTCCCACGTCCAAAAGTCCCTCTCGACCTGCTTCTTTTGTCGCAGTCCCTCACGAGTACCTGTACAAAAAAGTACATTCCGAGACACACACACACACACACACGTCATGCCTGAAGAAACTGTCCCCGAGGCTGCTGAAAAGGAGGCCGCCGCCGAGCGAGACACCCGCATCACCTTTCACCATGCCGACCACCCTCGTCTCGCGCGCGGCCGCTCCGACGAGGCCCGCGGCCGCGACTCGGGCTCCCGCTCGCGCTCCCGCCGACGCTCCCTCAGCCGGGGCTCGCACATGTCGCGCGCGGAGCTGCCCGCCTCGCCCTACAGCGGCATCCAGATTGAGTACCGCACGCTGTCCATCAATGTCGCCGAGTCGCGCGCCGTCGACACGGAAGAGTCCTCGGCCGACCTCAAGGCAGCGGCGGCGGCCGGCCTGAAGAAGGAAAAAGCCGACGAGGACTACTTTGCCAGCCTCAACTACCACGAGCTCTCGACGGAGCAAATCACGCAGCAGCTCAACGTCTCGCGCACCGACGGCCTCTCGGCGGGCATGGCGGCCCGCCGCCAGCAGCGCGACGGCCGCAACACGCTGCCGAGGCCAAAGACCAACTACTGGAAAAAGGTGCTCGGCTACGTCTTTGGCGGCTTCTGCTCGGTCCTCTGGGTCGGCGTCGTCATCTTCTTCCTCTGCTGGAAGCCGCTCAGCAACCCGCCCTCGCCCGTCAACCTCGCCCTCGCCATCCTCGTCCTCGTCGTCATCGCCCTCCAGGCCGGCTTCTCCGCCTTTCAGGACTGGTCGACGCAGCGCACCATGAAGTCCATCACCGACCTGCTGCCCGCCGAGGCCCTCGTCGTCCGCGACGGCCAGACGGTCCGCATCGCCGCGGCGGAGCTCGTCGCCGGCGACATTGTCCACCTCGCCATCGGCAGCAAGGTCCCGGCCGACATGCGCATCCTGAGCCACTCGGGCGACGTCCGCTTCGATCGCTCGGTGCTGACTGGCGAGTCGGACGAGATTGAGGGCGCCGTCGACATGACGGAGCCGTCGTTCCTGGAGAGCCGAAACATTGCCCTCATGGGCACCCTGGTCGTCAACGGCAGCGGCGTCGGCATCGTCGTGCTCACGGGCGCGCGCTCCGTCATGGGCCGCATCGCCAAGGCGACGGCCACGACCGAGGAGCGCCCGACGCTGATTCAGAGAGAAATCTGGCGCTTCGTCCGCATCATCGTCTGCCTCACCGTCGTCCTGGCCCTCCTCATCCTCTTTACCTGGGTCGGCTGGCTCCGCCGCGACCACCCTACGTACATGAACGTCGTGGCCATGCTCAACAATGTCATGGGCTGCGTCGTGGCCTTTATCCCCGAGGGCATGCCCGTCGGTGTCGCCCTGACGCTGATGATGGTGGCCCGCCGCATGAAGGCCGTCAACGTCCTGCCCAAGGGTCTGTCCACCGTCGAGACGCTGGGCTGCGTCAACGTCATCTGCTCCGACAAGACGGGCACCCTGACCCAGAATGAGATGCACGTCAGCTCGGCGGCCTTTGTCGACCAGCCCGTCCCCGTCACCGAGATGCAGAGCAGCGTGGACGGCGAGACGCCCGACGCGTGCAGCCGCAGGCTCATGCAGGCGGCGCTGCTCTGCAACGATGCCACGTTTGACCCGTCCACCGCCGCGCTCCCCGTGGCCGCGCGCCAGGTCCAGGGCAACGCCACCGATGCCGCCGTCCTCAAGTTTGCCGCCGCCACCCGGCAGAGCGAGGACGAGGCGGCCCAGCTGCCGCGCGTCTTCCAGATCCCGTTCAACTCCAAGAACAAGTACATGCTCACCGTGCACGCCGCCCGCGCCGACGGAGAGGACGCCAAGCAGTACCGCGTCTTTGTCAAGGGCGCGCCCGACGTGCTCCTCCCCGCCTGCACCTCGTACTGGTCGCGCAGTGCCGACGCCGTCGTCGCGCTCGACGCCGCCGCCAGGGTGGCGTTTAGGGAGTACCAGGACCGGCTGTCGAGAAACGCCGAGCGCGTCATTGTCCTGTGCGAGAAGACGGTCGCGCCCGTCAACGCCGTCAACACAAACGCCTTTAGCGACGAGATGGCCGCCAGCGCCATGAGCGGCCTCACCGTGATTGGCATCCTCGGCATCATCGACCCGCCCCGTCCCGAGACGGCCGCCACGGTGCGCGAGTGCCGCCGCGCCGGCGCCCGCTTCTTCATGGTCACGGGCGACTACGGCCTCACGGCGGCGGCCATTGCGCGCAGCACGGGCATCTTCACCACCGAGCGCGACCCGGACACGGTGGACCGCATCGTCCACGCCACGCTCGGCCTCTCGGCGCAGGCGCTGCGCACCGCGCGCGAGGGTGGTGAGGTCCGCAGCCTGCTCCTCGAGGGCCACTCGCTCGCCGGCCTGTCCCCCGACGACTGGGCGCTGATTTGCGAGTACGGCGAGATTGTCTTTGCGCGCACGACGCCCGAGCAGAAGCTGCGCATCGTGGAGGAGCTTCGCAAGCGCGACAATGTCGTCGCCGTGACGGGCGACGGCGTCAACGACGCGCCTGCTCTGCGTGCCGCCGACGTGGGCGTCGCCATCGTGACGGGCAGCGACGTCGCCATCGAGGCCGCCGACCTGGTCCTCCTCGACAGGTTCGACTCCATCATCGAGGCCATCCGCCTCGGCCGGCTCGTCTTCCAGAACCTGCAAAAGGTCATTGCCTACCTCCTGCCCGCCGGCAGCTGGTCCGAGATCTGGCCCGTCATCCTCAACGTCTTCTTTGGCGTGCCCCTCCCGCTCAGCTCCTTTCTCATGATCATCATCTGCGTCTTCACCGACCTCTTCCTCTCGCTCTCCCTCATCATGGAAAAGGAAGAGTTTGACCTGCTCTCGCTGCCGCCGCGCAACCACAGGCGCGACCACCTCATCAACATCCGCATCTACATCCAGGCGTACCTCTTCACCGGCTTCATGGAGACGACCATTGCCCACGCCATGTTCTTCCTCTACTACTGGAAGCAGGCGCGCATCCCCGTCCGCCAACTGTTCTTCCTGTTCGAGGGCTACGCCGACGGCTTCCACGGCTTCTCGCAGGAGGAGCTCGCGCACCTCAACGCCGTCGGCCAGAGCATTTACTTTGTCACGCTCGTCATTCTGCAATGGGGCAACATCCTCTCGGTGCGCAACCGTCGGCTGAGCATCGTCCAGGCCGACCCCTTTACGGCCAAGCGCCGCAACCCGTGGCTGATTGTCAGCATTCTCATTTCTCTGGCCATTGCCATTTTTGTCACCGAGGTTCCTGGCATCCAGAATCTGTTTGGTACGGCGTCGGTGCCTATTGAGTTTTGGCTGATTCCTCTTCCTCTGGCGCTGGGTATCCTGGCGATGGATGAGGTTCGCAAGCTGCTTGTCCGCGTCTTCCCGAGCGGACCCATTGCAAAGATTGCATGGTAAACTGGTCGCTTACTTTTCTCTTGTATGGGTACAATTGTTTAGAAGAAGCATATGAGTTGCGAGCCTGTCGCGAGTTTGGTACCCTGGAGTTGATTGACCAGATTGGATATACTGCATTTTGATTCCCCATAGACTATCCTACATTGAATTTCATGAGCAATGGCTCTTCTTTCAGACTTGTCTCCGTTCTCCTCACGGCGTCAAAATCAATGGCTGGGGCAATAATAGTGCAGCCGCATCGGCACCGACAGACAAGTCGCACACGCAGCCGCAAGAGTCACAGCGTAAATGATCAACGTACCCCAAGTCAGCGGCCGGCAACGTTGAAAAGAACAGAGAGGAAAGAGGGTCTTGGCCCCGTACTTTAGGCCTTTGAAACTTGTTCTGCAAATCATTTCTCTTTGGCACCTGCAGCGTAGCATTAAGCCCAAACTAGTCTCAATTTTTAGCTCGAGAGGGGCGTGTCTGTTTTCCATCTCCAACCCGCAACCCGCTTGCTTTTTTAGCTTCTTCTTTCAGGACAATGGACAAGGTGGAAAGTGATTGTCCACTGGTGCAGTGTCGATCAACAGGGCCTGCGGTGTTGCTGCGGCGCATCGCAGGTGGGACAGCGCGCGCACGAAACGGACGGGAGAGAAGAGGAGAGGTGCAATGCATCAGGGATATGATACCAAGCATCTCCAAGCATCTTACAGGCCTGGACGTTGGGCAGACTTGACCGATTGCTCATCTTGGCAGAAACAAAGGGGCTGTGCTTACACCCAGTCCTAGAAGCTGAATCCGCGACAAGCTGTCCTGTTTAGTACGTTGTACTCGGTAGCATGTTTTGCCAAGTTGACTAAAGACAATACGCTTCGTCTGCATTGTCAAGCGGCCAGCGTTAGTGGCACGTAGACTCTCTCCCTAGATCACCGTTGCGGTTCCCTCTTGGGCTAAGCTTGAGACGAACGGCCATGTGTACATGAATCAGGGGCGTGTTCCAACTACACTCTGGTTACTTCCGTCTCTGCTCTGCCGCGTCATTGGTATCGACGTGGTTCTGATTCAGAAGAGGCTGTTCCCAGATGCGGACGACGCTGGCCGTGGGCGTCGTCTCCATGGTCCAGCGATTGCACCTCAAGTGCCGCGCCTGCCGGTTTGTGGCAGGGCCATGTGCCGTTATCCACGATACGTGCGTGTGTCTACTGACTCTCCCTGGGGTGTGTGTGTGTGTGTGCGACTGCTCTTTTTTGGCACCATGCTGTTTCTGGAGGCGGCGCCGCCTGTCCCATCCAGCTGGGTGGTATTGGGATACGTGGTCACGGCAGGTTCCGTACATCTCAGAACGCCAGTTTATCTCATGTCCCTTTTTGCCAACTCAGAGTTTGTATCGAGCGTCGTGCGCCTCTGCCGCTGTTACCGCAAGTAGCTTTTTCGGTGGAGGCGAGCTGATGAATCCATTTTTGGATAGCCTGCAAGTGACCTTGTCGTGACGCTGACGACGGCGCATACCCGGGTGCTTGGGATTGCAAGCACGCTAACACCAAAGAGGAGCGAGCAGCACCCGTCACCGCGCAATCGGCCATCGTCCGGGACAGAGATGCTCATCATCATGGGAGGGAGAGATCTGGGAAAGGATGCGCACGGATGTTCCCTTTTCTCTTGCTGCCCAACCCTCAGCTTTGCGCAGAGGCCGAGTGAGAACGGCATGGAAGAAAAGGGGCGACGAGAAATGGCGGCAGCGCACCTTGTTGCTTGAGGGCGTTTATTTCTAGGCTGCCGTCTTTCGAATCCAAAGCTGAACGCCCTCAACCACGACTGTATGTATAATCATGTGCCGGTCGCGTAAAGTTCCTGTCCGTCTCAGGTTTTCCGCTGCTAGTGGCAGGTCTATAGTCACAAACTCTATGAAAATTCGTTACTTTTCAAGTCGGATAAAGCCATCCTCTTACACTTGTTGAATCGAGTAACAAAAGTTCACCAGCTGGCAGTCATCAAGCACATCTTTGTGCTTTGGCTCCGACAGCAAGGACAATGGTGATGCTCACAAGAGCACGAGGCTGGAGTTGCATAATCGTACAAGACACCGCCACAGCGCACTGACAATCTCTTGCCAGGCCTTATTCTTCCGGTGTGTCAGTGTGCCTGTGGCTTCCTGCGTGTCTGGCTTACAGGGCTTGCTTTCGCCTAGCTGAGAGAATCCGGGGAGTGATTTTTGGAGCTGGTGGCGCCCAATCCCCCTTCCGCTGTCAAAAATAGTGTGGCCCCAGGTGCTACAATGTGGCGCCTGTATCTGGCAAGCCTCGTCGCGTGGCAATGGAGAGCAAGGGGAGCCAAATTTGGGCGGTGGCAACGTCTCGGTAATCTTGGCGTCCATGGCTCTTTGGCTGTTAATTTGCCCCATTTCTTGGTCTCGGTCGGCCGCTGATGAAGAAGAGAGACTGGCGAGCGGAGTTGCTCAAGAAATTGCAGAGGGTTCGACGACCACGCAGGCCCGCGTCCGACAGCGGCGGTTCTCTCGAGCGCAAATCAGTTGTCGCATTCGACCAAGCTGCGAGGTATGATGGTCGACCGGGATCACAGGCCAGCTGCAACTGCTCCTGCTCCTGCCGACAGCGTTGTTACGTGCGCACTTGCAGGGGCAAGGATAACAGTCAGGGATGGGTAAGACAGCTAGGGTGCCCTGTACATATGAGCGATGGTATGCCACCCACTTGATGTACTGGTACCAGTAAACTCGCTGTGCAGGTCAGCTGGCTGCTGGGTTGAGATTCTGCTTATGCTGAGGTCATGACTGTGTCGATAAAGAAAAGTCACGACATCCAGCTGTAGAGATGCTACTGGGAGCAACGTGCACAGATTGTCATCGCAGCATGATCCTGGCGGTGGCACGGCTCAACTCCCCCAGCCGCATGTTCGCTACCATCGGTGGCTTGATTGGGCGTAAAAAAATGTCCGTTGGCGTTGGAACCAGAAGAGAATCCTCATGCGCGTAGACGGCGTCTGCGCCGGATGGGCAGGCAGCGCCCATCTGCAGCCTTGATTGTCATTGGTGGCCTTTCGTATGGCTTCGGGGCCGAGCGAGTTTCCAGCTTTGCCTGTTGGCAGGTACTGGTAGGCATACTGGTGACTGGGCAGATAAACCTATGAGTAGCCGAGGGCACATCCTTTCGTCCGCGTTCACTGCGCATTGCAAGGTAATTTCGGGGCTGCAGTAGCGACAGGAGAGTCTATGCATGCGCTGGGTCTTGATCCCTCGTCTTCAAGTACTGGGCTCACCCTCAACCATACCCACTGGCTGGCAACGGCAATCAAGAACGAGCCCATTTCAAGACCCGTCAAGCCGCTCTTCCACGTGCTGCTGGTCCACTGCAGCGCCACCTCGATAGTCTGATTGTCCCGGTCCCCAATCCGTGCCAACAAGAGCTGCCAGCGGCCTTTTTTTCCCCAGAAGAGCCCCTTTCTTTTTGCCCATTATGAACGCGATGTATAATGGGCAGAGACAGATAACCACCATTCGTATGCACCAAGTTAGCGCGACTCTGTCACTGTCAAGCATGCGACTAGGCCTGTCTAGTGCACGTCTCCGCAGCCAAGGTGGCCGGTGGTGTTGACGCTCCACTGGCTGGACTGCAGCAAACCACCCAGAGTACGGTTGAATGTCATCGCATTGTCCAGTAGGAGCAAACCACACACCTCCTCCAAGACTACCCATGGGTTTGCCCCTGGTAATTGTCCTTTCGTTCATATACCCCGTGCGTTGTCGTTTTATCCCAATCAGACAGGTGCTCCGGGCAAGGCAAACCGGGCCCCTCCACATCCCGAGATACTGTCGGACAGAGTGTAAGCTGGCAGGACAAGACGGAATCATTTTCTGATCTGTTCTTGGCGACAATCTGTTGGATGCTCCAGACCATGCCGTGTCCAATGAACCTAGCACTGACTTTCAACGTGACCTCGCCAGTCTGTCTTGCCGTGGTGTGCGGGTAAACTCTGTTATATCCCACCCAGACTTATTAGTGTCCAAGTTCCACACGCACTGCATCCTAGGCGGGGCTTGAGGGAGGCTTGGGGGATCGATATGGCGCAATGCCCTGCTCTTGGCTGCTTGGCCCCTCAGCCGCACGCTTTGTTCCGCACATCGAGAGAAATATTGACTCCAGCAAGCTAAAATTGATTGCTGGACCCATTTAAGTCGCTCGCTTTTGGTTGTTACGAGTTTCTTGTTTGGTTGCCGATTCGCCGCCGAGGTTGAGAAGCAAACTGGGTGCTCTGTTTGGCGCCGTCGGCTGTTGGATGAACACGACCAAGGCAAAGAGTAGCAAGTTGCTAGGTCAACAATAGAAGACTATCCCATGGAGGCGTTGCACGGCGTGACAGCTGAGGACGAATTGGCAGGCCAGGCAAATCGCGTGGTGGCGCCAGACTGTCTTGGCCAACGCTCCTGAGCAGCGCAAGGAGTCACGAGTGTTGGGGCGTACGGGGTGTTCGAGGCATAATTCGCACCCAAATTCATGTCGTCTCGGGAGTTGGTCTTGGAGGCGTGTGATAGGGCTGACCCATTTCCTGGTAGATTGTCGATGTTGTATTTTTGGCGGTCAATGGCTTGAATGGCTGGTCTCGGAGAGATGCCGACCGTAGCCTGCATCACAATAAAAGTCCTCGGAGTCGCCTGGGTCTAGGCCCTTGCCAGCAGTGTCTCGACGACAGCCGGCTGTGGCACCCCTGGAGCTGGCTATCGGTGTCGTGTAGCTGAATGGCGGCGCTGACGGAGCAGAGGCACAGGAGGCAGATCGACATTGTGGCGCATGGCGTCGACGGGTGCTCTAGACCCAGTGGCACGCTGAGTGCTGGTCTTGTGGCAGACGGCAAGTTTTCGACGCCTCTGTCTGGGGTTTGCGACCTTGCCAGCACGCCAGAATCCAAACGGCGGCGACCCTGTGGCTCTGGTCCAAGCTCAGCCACTAGCTGGCTGGAATCAGCCTCTGAGCTGTGAGCCTGCGAGTCCGTTTTTGGACACCTGGTGATGCCGTCCGCGTGGATTGGGATGGGATGGTGTGAGAATAGCCAGGCCAGCGGCGCAGCCACAGGTGCCGACCGACTGGTACTGGCAGATCGAAGGCTGATGCTGGCTTGTTTGCACGGGGCGCTCTGATATCGTGGCAGCTTACAGCCAGACACCGAAAACGGCGGAGATATTCGAGGGACCAAGACTACGGAGTAGCGAGTGGCTGCCATCTGTGGGACGAAGAAGCGTCCCTCAAGCCACCAGCCAGCGTCTGGTTGCGCAAGCTCGCCTCAGCTGAGGAGCTCTGTACACAGCGATGATCCGAAGTTGAGGAGGCGTACGGAGTATTCCGTAGTACTGGCAAAGGATAATTTGAATACATTAGAATTGGTCATTAGAATCGCCTCGTTTGTCCGGCAGAGCATTTTGGCCTGGGAGATGGGCCTGGTCGTCGGCGCTGCCGTTTTAGACTAATGCGAGTGGGAAGATGAGGCCCTGGACCGCGCATCGTCGCTTATTCTAGAAACTGTCATGGAAAAGGTGAGCGTGAACGGTAGAGTATCACAGAGATGCTGGCGGCGGTTGTTGGATCTGGGTACATTACCCAGACGAGGGAACAGGCAACAGAGGCAAATCGGAGGCGTTGAGGTCACCACCCGGGAGGGAGCCACTCAGCTGAGGCCTCGTTACCGGCGGGTTGGGAAGTGGGAGGCAAGGATTCCAGGGAGGGAGTGCACCAACGGGATGAGGGCTGGTGCTGGCCCTCGTGGAATGCTTGGCTGCTGCCCAGATCAGCACAGGCAAGGCCCCTGAAGGCAAGCCCACAGCGCTGTGTAGGTATGGAGCCACTGGGCGGCCATGAGCGCACGACTCACGAGTCGCTGGAATCGCCAAATCTCATCTTTTCGTTTAACACTTCCGTAAGTAGACTAGCGAATGGGGCGCAGCTCTGGCTGTGAGTGGCCCACCAACGGGAATGGCGGAATGCGCCGCACCTGTCACTCGCTCGCCTCGCTTCTTCCCCAGAGGTTAGGGTCAAGGCAAGGGTAGGCACCTGTAAAGTAGGCCCACTGGTGCGCAGTACTGGTAGTTCTGGTAGCTCGGGTACCTTCTCCTGCACCAGGCTCGCTGCATGCTGCCAGGTACCGCCTTTGGAGCCCCTACAGCTGTCTCAGCGCCACAGGGCAGCGGCTCCGTCGCTCTCGCTTTCGATGCCAGTCTTGAGAGAGCGTCCGCCACCACAGCTCTACGAGCCACGAGACGAGGCCCTGCAAACACTACATTGCCATTTGACTCAGGTCCTTTTGCACCCCCAGATCGAGAACCAGCGCATCTGGACGCCATTAAAAACGCCATTCCTGTTCTTGGGATTCCTGCGCATGAGCCACCATCTGCACCTCTCTATCTGCACCTCTCTGCCTCTCATCTGGTTCTGGTCTGTTGCGCCGCTCAGCTCCGTCGCCTCCACAACGCTATTGCAGCCACGCCTCTGTCGTTGAACGGCCTTCGAGAATACACAGGCTCGCGCCAGCCCATGGCCGTTGGATACTCCTCACATTCACGCCAATCAACCAGTATCCGTAGCCTGATAATGGTAGCTTGCAGTCACCCCGCAGCTGCGCATCACTGCACCCAGGCTAGACGCTCGGCCACCCGCTTGCAACCATCGCTCCCAATTGGCCAGAGCCCGAGAGGCAAAGAGACGGCGATTCATACTTTCGTCTAATCATCCAATGTCATGTTGAAGCTGCCCAAGCCCGATTTTTAAACCGACTACACAAGCTATTGAGGCATGTCTTGCCCGCCATGGAGACATTTCGCAGCCTGGATCTGCCGTCACGACGTACCGCCAACAATACTGGCCCAATTTGGCTTTTTCCAGCCCCGTGCTATTAATACAGTGAGACAGGTTGACTGCTACCATCCGTGCCAGTACAGGGCCTCTTCCTCTTTTGTGGACACCGCAGGAATACCGAGTATCCTTGATAGAATCTCTGTGTCAGCATTACCATGGTCGGCCTGAGAATGACAGGTCATACGCTGGGTGTATTGTCCAACTGATGCTGCCAAGACTCGGGAATTTTTCATCAATGACCGAATAGTGTGGCAGTCTTGCGCTGCGCTGGTGACCCTCGTATGGCCTGTGCCAGCATCCACGACACAACAACCCCGCCAGCTGCCGACAATGAACTGTGCTCTGTGTGAGCAACCACCACAACATATCCACCCAACGAGTTCGGTACAAATCTTTGCACGTCAATTTGATTTGCCATGCACCGCAATCATTAATCGGTGGAGCTTCAGTCACTAGCTTGTAGCCTTGTCGCCAGGCGTTTTGCTCTGTCGTCCCAGCATGTTTCACTAGTCAGTTGAACTGGCTGGATCAGCGCTGCACCTCTCCATAGTAGAAGTGATGGCTGCAGAGCGCGCGAGTAACCTGTCATGATCCAGACCGCACCAGCCTGGAATCTAACCCAGTGTGTTTATTGCGACCGTCCATCCCGATAAAGTTGATGCGCCTGCTACCCCGCTGACGCCATGATGATTCGCTCAGCGAACGACCGACATGCTCGTCCGTTGCAGTTTACAATCTTCGGGCCATGCTAGCCCAAAAGGGCACTAACACGACTGACGGCAGCAGAGTTGCTCCGAGGACGGGGCCTTGGGCCACAGCTGAAATGCAAATGTTTGCGAGCTAGTGTCTGGCCGGCAGCTGCCTTGCAGCGTCGCTCGGGTTTCCATCGTCGTCTTGTTCATTTTGTCGCACAAGAGCACATCATGAGATGACTATGCACACCAAAGGACAGGTTGAGCGCCAAACTCGAGACGCCCTGGTTGGCATGTTCCCAGCCGTTGGAACTGCTCAAGCCATGGCTGAGCTTATCCGTTGGGTGGCGTTGGTGGCGTGCTCAGAGCAGATGGGCTAACCAGTTGCTGTCTTGCACCGCCGAGCGCTGCATGGCAAGGTGGTCTGGAACCCCACGGGGGTGGCAGCAATGGACCTGTTGCAGGGAAGTCCGGGCGCTGGCGTGATCAAAGCAACAATCATGGAAATTGCCCAGCAGACAGGCTGTGCAGGAGCTCGTGGGATGCGACAGACGAACGGCTTTCCCGCAATTGATCGGGCCATATGCCAGTACAGCACGCATACGAACAGGTGCAGCTTGCCGGCTGGCAGTGACCTTGGCTGTAATCTGCAATAATGGCTCCATGCGGAGCTGCGCGCCTCTAGCTGTGGTACACATCCAACAACCCAGCAGTGGCACTTTCCGTGAGCAGCATCTGACAAAAGAGGACTGACTGTCCGAATCAAGTGCTTCATATGATGGCGTCGATAACGGCAGAGCATTGGCAGCCAGCCCCGGGCTCTACCAAGAAGCAAAACGCCACAGGGCGTTTCCAGGTGAGGCGAGCGTACTGTCGAAATGTCGCATTGCACACGCAAGACCTAGAGATGAGACAAGGCTGCCAATACGACGCCGTAGAGGACTAAACGCAGACGGCTCGGTCTCAATGTGGCAGGCAATAAATGGTATCATATTGACCAGCAAAAACACGTTCAGGCTGCACGGGGTACCGAGGCAAGCTATGACAAGACAGCAAGTGGGCAGGACTTGGGGGGAAGGGGGAATGAATTGAAAATTGCCATGAGAATCGATTGATTGTGGCCTGGAGGCCATCAGTAGGTTAGTCGTGACCCTCCTTAGGCTAGGGGTCGCCTTGTCTGCACACCCCTGCCATGCGCCCCTCATCAAGCCACCAGCTGGCTGGCTTGATCTTGTGGTGACATTGAGGCTGGAGACAATTCCCAGGAGTTGGGACTAGGAGAAAGCAGGCTCAACGGCGGCGGGTTGCATGATGGACCAGCGACGAGGTGTTGCGACGAGGTGTTGCGGGCCGAGAAGACCGCATGAAGAAAAGAGCGGAGAGCTACCAGGGTTGGCAAAGGATTTACAAGTATTTTGCTCCGATACCCATGACTCGCAAGCAACAAAGACAGAGAACCAAGGCCGCACCACTTTGACCAGGGCGACGCGGGCGCAGTAGACGAGAAAATGGTATCAGGATGAACGGGCTACGGCACTTTGCTAGGCGGTATTGGTCAGCCAGCGAATGTCATTTCTGGGCAATCAAGCTTATCAGGACGGGCGGTGGGAGGGGAAAAGTGTCTCATGAGCAGGGGAGCCACCCGACCGTCGCAACGAGAAAATCGCATCTGGAAAGAGACCCGCGGCAGAGCGGCACACCGTGGGGGAAAGGATGCAGACGCGCGCGGGTCGGGCACGGGGAGCAGTGTCAGCACCCTCGTTTGCTAGTGTCCATTCTGATCCGCAAAGTCGCACGAGGCGAAAGTAGAGAGATTGTGGTGATTGGTGTGGCCCGAGTTTCGATTGGTCAAGCTGGGCATGCCAAGGTGGCCAAGCCTGTCGCAACAGTGAGTGTCGCTGCGTGTCGGCACCGAGAGGGTCACCACACAAGGGCAAGATGTTGTCGAAATGATTCGTGGAGTTTATTTTCGCGGAAAAGACGCCAAGCAAGGCAGAACGGTGGCACGGGAGAAGCTTGCTGTCATGTTACATCTCGTGCAAAATGAGGCTCTGCCCGACTTTGCAGTCACGGGCAGGACACTGCAACTGCAGAATCTCACGGGGGCGTGGACAGCAGCACTGACCAAATTGATATTGGACGAACAGTTGCGCGAACGGTTGAGAAAGAAAGGGGCGCGCCATGCATTGAGCACGGGTCTTGTCAGAAGCTTGTTAGGTGCGGGAGGCGTTGAGGTTTAGGCCTGGCAACGGGCGGCGCTGGGGTAGCCAGCCCACTTGGAGGCGGACATTCGGTATGTGGGCAAATCGGACCACGGCAGAGGCGGACATGACGGGCGTCACGGCGTGGCCTACCAATACTCAATAATAAAGCACGGAAGGAAGGGAGGGGGCAGATGACAGATAGTTGGACAGATGGACAGCTGGACTCGCATTGTGTAGGCAATTGATGTGGCCGGCGCTTTGGATGGGTGGTTCTGGTTGCTGAACCGCGGGGGAGCAGTAAAGGGCACGAAGGGGTTACGGAAGAACACCGAGCTTTTCATGTAAGAGAGCATGAAGCTAGGGTGCTTGCATGCAGAGTCAAGCGTGATGAAGAGGCTAACGCGGAGGTGGCAGACAAGGTACAGCAAGGCCGGCACAACCTTGCAGGTTCTTGGTGAGGCGGGGGAGGAATGGCGGCGATGGTGACGAGCAAGAGTCTCTTTGTGCAGCTGGCAGCTAACTACCTATTTCCAAGAGGTATTACTGGTAGGTACAGGCTGCTGGCTGTCCCACATGGCCGTGGCCCCTGTCAGCTGGGCACCTGGGGTTGGGACTCCACCAACGCCTAGGCTTGTTTCTTATTCGACTAGCTTTGCAGGACAGAATGGAAGGGAAAAAGAAGATGCGTGGTGTCAAGGAAGGATGCAGGAAAGCGGAGAGGAGTCGGGGGAGGACAAAGAAGGAAGAGGATTTGCCTTGATGTGGTGAGCGCTTCGCTGACCAACGGCCTCGCAGGGTAGACGGCATGGGGGGAAAGCTGGAGAAGAGGGTGCGTCGTATGATATCACGCCGTCTATTTTGGGGACAGGCACGCATATCGGAGCAGATGCAGGCGGCAGGCGTGCGACACGGTGTAGGCAGGCAGGCTCTGGTCTGGAGTACTGCCTGGAGTACGGGGTGTACTGCCTGGAGTACTGTCTAGAGTACTGTCTAGAGTACTGTCTAGAGTACTGTCTAGCGAGGTACCCGTCATGATTGGCAGCAAGCCAGCACCAACTTACCGGTCAGCGCAAAACACCAAGCAACCCGACAGCATGGCCAAGAAAAACCAGCGCACACTCGACCATGTGGTACCAGGGAGTCTGCATCTGCGAGCAGGTCAGTCAGTCCGTGGTGGTCCTGGTGGGAACAAAGCGTGCGCTGGAGACTTGGTGCGGTGTGCAAGTACTAAACAGGCTAGCGGTAGCATACGAGGGGCCTGGGCAGTCGTCGGTCATCAGTCGTCGTCAGTCAGTTGGTCAAGTTGGTCAAGAATGGGAGACGAGGACGAGAGAGCCCCATCTCTTGTCCCACCGATGCGGCTATCCACTCGAACAGGTAAAGTGGTGGTGATGGAGCTGCTGTGCGTGCGTGCCGCTGTCGCGTTGCGTTGCACTGGAAATGCGGCGGTGCTGTATTGGTCTTGCAAAGTGTGTCCCTATGTGCCTCGTCCGCCAGGGCAGGGCTGCCCGTTGTTAGTAGCCCCGAGCAAGGCTGGCGAAAAGGGCATCACATGGAGCCACGGGGAGTTGGGACTCTAGTGTGTGGTGGGTGGCTGCTGCCCTGAGGCGAGATCGCGCGGCGCTGTACCCTGGGCGCCAAGGGGTTGCGCTGACAGCTTCGGGGGGCAGATGTTTGGATGGTTATTTCTCGAAAGGGAATTGTCGGCAGTTGGGGAATACTGGGCACCGGCGAAAGAAGAGCATGGAATTCCGATGGGCGTCGGAGAAGACGAGGGTCTATCCGTGTCATTCAATGTCATATTGTCGCCCTCTTTACTGGTAGGGCCGTGACTAGCAGGAACCAAACGGGCAAGATGGGCATCACTGCGGGCGCAAAGCGCAAATGTGACTTTTGAAACCTGGTCGGCGGATAACGGAGGCGGATCCGCGGGCAGGCAACTCGGTTTGAGTTTGGGGAAAGACTGTTTTGCAAGTAGGCTGACGGTCCATTGTGCCAGTTTTGGCCAAAGTAGCTAGAAACGGTCCAGATGGACGTCATGATGGAGGGGGTTGGTTTTAGTCGTTTCTGTACGAGAGATGGGAGGTTTCCTTGCTGCAAGCCATGTGTTTATTCACATGCGGAAAAGGCTGTTGGGCGTCGGCGATGGCTAGTCTGGCTGCAAGCCATTATCGTGGCTCATCATCAGTGGATCATGCCACACGACATTTTGGGGGGATGGGGAACGGGGATATGGAGTGGTTTGGGTGGATAGAGCTGCGCGGTCTTGGCAGTCTGTTCTTTGTTCAATAGTTGGGCCATGATATTACAGGAGAGGAACTAGTAGACGAGAAGAGGAGCAGGTGTGCGTGCGTGTGTGTGTGTGTGTGTGTTCGGAGATTCTCAATGCCCGAGAGTGAGCGAGGTGAGCGTGGGTTGAAGCTAGGAAATGAGGGTGAGAATGAGGCAACAGCCAGGATATGGATAGATGGTATGGGACTAGCTGATTGCCTACCCGCAGCCCTGGTTCTTTTTCTTCTAGGGTTTATCTTTGTTCTTTTTTGTCTGCCTTGTGGTCATGATTATCAAGACGACACTCATGGACACCAGGCCCGTCGTCGCCTGGCAAGCCTGACGCTGCCGAGCAGGGCAGGTCATCCATCTGCTAGAGTGGGTTGAGGATCCGCGTGTACCTGGAATTGTATCTGTGTCTTTTTTTTCTCTTTTACACTTTCGACTGGTGTGTTTTGCGGTTTAATCTATCTCGTAATGACAGGACCAAATGTTGGTCCTGTGTCACGGCGACTGCTGTGCTTGAAGGGAACTGTCGGTCTGGGCCGGGCTGTATAAAAGGCCAGACCCTTTTGTTTCTGGCGGTGACGAGGATGAATTTTTTTCCCTTGCTAGCTTGCTCGTGCTATTTTTTTAATAGACTTTTTTTTTTGCTCTTGTTTTATCCATGATCTGGGCAGCGAAACCTCGAGAAGCAGCATGTGCTGTAAATTGCAGGGACAGTGCACCCCTCTTCGCAGACAGCACGCCCCCTTGTCCAGGGCGCACACCACGCTATTTACAGGGTCCTCCAGCTGGCCGTGTTCTGGGCAGTGCTGGGCCTCTGGAGCAGAAGAGAGTGAATCAAACGACGTGCTTGGTGGGCAGGCAAGACAGCAGACTGCCCCCGAGTCAAGGCCCGGAATAGAGCCATCTTTTTTTTATCCATGCCGCGCTGCATCCTGGCTCATCTACCCGTATTGTGTATTGTATTTTCTCATGCCCTTCTGGTTTTACTGTGGTGAATTTATTCTATCCTTTCTTCGCACTGGTATTGTACCGAAAAAAATGGCTGTCTGCTCTGCCCGCCTCAGCTGGGAGGCTTACAGGCAGCACGGGCTCCCTCGTCGGTCCCTCAGTGCGCCTCCCCCACCTCTCCCGCCTGACATTCCTAGCGCACGCCCAGCACACCACTGCACCTGCGCACAGGCTACAGCACCAGCCACGACACCCTCACACCCTCACCCTCACCCTCACCCACACACACCACCACACCCACACCACATCCCATCCCATCCCACGCCCAACCCGACCCAAAATGCCCGACTAACCAACTCGAGGCTTGTCCACACCACCTCCCACCCCTCCCCCCTTCCTCCTCACCCCAGACAGACAACAAGGAGAGGGAAAATACAATTCTCCCGTCCTCTTTTTTTTTTTTATTCTTGACAAGTGGATTCTCCTCATTAGCCTCCTTTGCGTTTGTTGGACTCGCTTCAGCTGCATGGCACACGCCGGGGTACGGCTCGGAGCAGCATCTCTTTTTTACTACTTAGTCTCCCCACTCCGCACCTCCTTCCTCTCCAACACGACTCTGGATTTAAACCACACGACACTCTTCTTTATTCTGACTTGACTCTATTCTCTTGCATTGCTACACTGCTTCAGATATCCTTCTCGTCACTCTACGCCGGCTTAGCACCATACACAAAACCACGCCCGACTATCGCCACCACTAGCACCACCACATTGTCACCATCGCCTTCCAACACCGACGCCATAGTCCAACGGTCAAACCTTCGTACCTGTCCTACGAGTAGCGTCGCGCGCTTTCCTCGCCTACACCTCTTCCTCCTCCACTCATACGCCCAGAAATGGAAACAATCACAAGCTTCTCTTCAAGACGCCCGGCTGCAGGCTCGCTTCCCGCGTTTTCGCTTCCTCCTCCCAACGCCGAGATTCCAAGTAAGTTTTCTCATCTCGCGCTCTAGGCGCAAGCCACCACGTCATTACTTTGCTCGCCCTTGTACCCTTGGTACCTCGCAATGTTGCTTCTCGGCACTGTTGGCCGAGAATTTACTTGAGTAAAGGGCTTGCGCGCCAATTTTTACACGATTGGGCGCCAGACGGCGCGAGCATAAAAGGACGGCTTCGCCACCGCATCAGAGGCTGACAACTTTTCCCAAACATCAAGGAACCGCAGACGGCCTCAGCCCAAGCCTCTCTTCAGTCCATACCGGAGGATCACAGACGTCACAGCACCACTCCACCATGTCCAATTACAACTTTGGCGGCTCCTGGAGCAACAACGCCAACAACTCCAACAACACAAACAACACAAACAACAACGGAGGCTACCAGCAGCAGCCTGCCCAAGCGCCTCAGCCTCCTGCTCAGGCCAACAACCCCCAGACTAACCATCACGGCCTGCCTCAGGGACAGCAGCCTCTTCCCAACTCGTCTTATCCCCGCGGGCCCATGTTCGGCAGCCCCAACAGCATGTACCACCCGAGAGCAGCCCAGTCGCCTTCGGTTCCCGCCGATCCTCTCCAGCCTCAGTCTCCCTTTGAACAGACGCAGCAGCACTACGCCTCGCACGATGCCCACGTCATGGCCACCACCGCTCCTCACCACTCGGCCATCATGGCCACGACGCAGCCCGCCATGCAGTCTTCCATCAGCACTCACTCGGATGCCTACACCCACATCGCTCACTCCCGTCCTGGCAGCAACCCCAACTACTACACCACCTCGGGCCCCTCGCAGTTTCCTTCGTATGCTCCGCCTCAGCACTCGCCCACCCAGGTCTCTCCCTCGATCCCCAGCCCCGGCGCCCGCGGCATGGGCTCGCTTCCCAGCAGCATGCACAACTACCGCCATACCTATCAGTCCTATGGCCAGCCTCTCAACATGGGCGGCCCCGTCATGTCCAACATGCACCAGCCCGGTGGTCAAATGTCCATTGTTCCCGGCATGAACCACCACCACCAGGGCTATGGCGGCCAGATGATGTACAATGGCCATCACGCGGCCCCTCCTCCTCAGTCGGAGCGTCCTTTCAAGTGCGACCAGTGCATCCAGTCCTTTAGCCGCAACCACGACCTGAAGCGTCATAAACGGATCCATCTGGCTGTCAAGCCCTTTCCCTGCAACTATTGCAGCAAGTCCTTTTCTCGCAAGGATGCTCTCAAGGTACGTACACTTTCCACCTCAGTCAACACGGTGATCACAAGCCAGGCACCAACGTGGTGGCAGCTAGTGCAAACCTAGCCCAAGTCAGTCTCGATCCTGTCCAGGGCGTCGGGCGAGCAGCCCACACCGCAATCCACATTTTAAGTCTAAACAATACCGGCACGCGCTAACACCTTGCCACAGAGACATCGCCTCGTCAAGGGTTGCGAGAATAAGAATGGCGAGCAGACGGAAGAAGGAGCTCGTCGCGAGCCCCAGCGTGACTAGGAGTTTTCCGATGCCTTTTTCAACATTCCCATCCCATCGATAGAAAAAGACTTGGACTCACGCCCGTCGACTCGTTCCCGCCGTGCTCGCAAGAAGCTGATACATGACTGGCTGTTGCACCAGCAGACTTCATGTTGACGCCACTGTGTTGGGTCTTTTACAGTCGGTGGTCTTGTACTCGGTGGTCTACAACACGAAGGGTTCTAGGTACTATCGGCGCACTGGAGTTTAGGTTCTGTCCCTTGTTTTCCCTTCTGTCTCGGGCTTCTGGCTGGTTTTTTAGGGGTAAAGGCAGTACCCTCACCTTGGGGGTTGGTCAAGGCTTTAGTTTGTCTTTTCTAATGATGTTGGGCCTTGGCTGGCCATGGACTGATTTGCTTATGAAGCGAGCCGCACATGACGGCGCAGATTTGTTTGGACGGAGTTCCGGATAGCTTTTGGGAAGAGTCATCATGGCGCTCTTCTATAGTCTTGTTTTATTGTTTTATTGTTTTTGTTTTATGTATTACTCGCTGCCCAAGGGTAGTTGCATTGAATCAATCATGCATGTATACTGTCTTGGAAAGCTCACAGTGACTTGTGCGACGCCCTTGGTCCTATGTGATACTTGGCTCGTGTCCTGAAGTACGAGTCGACTTGTGCGAATGTTAACCTGTGATGGCTCGGCCAAGGGATCCATGGGCATTAGAATTAAGCCATGGTGATGTATGACGAGTACTTGTGCCGAAAGACGAGGCTACACAGGGATTATGGTAGCTTGTGACAGGTTGGACAGCCCAGTATTGAACCAATGGTGCTATTCCAGTACCTCGAGCCTGTTGTTCAAGAGTGTTGACTCGGAGGATGCCCTCGGCGGTGTTACTCATACTCGGAGGACGCATACTCGGCGGGCGTACAACAAATACAATGTCTCGGGGCGAGGCTCAGAGAGCTTTGCCACTAGCCCCAATATGGTGACGCGGTGAATGAAAAAAGAAGGAGGAAATTTCTGCAGTCGGAGTGACACGGGATACAGGAAAATATAATATATTGACAAGGTTTTTTTTTCTGCAGAAACCAGAGGGGGGGGGGGGGGGCGCCCGTGTGGGAAGAACTTTGCCCAGACTAGAGAGAGTTTGTAGATATTCAAGGTTTTGGACTAGAAGAAACGATGGAAAACGAAGAACTTATGGAAGCAAAAAGGAAGCAAAAAGGTAAACACTAATGGTCGTGCTGTACAGGTATGTATCTAGAGGCGTCTCTTTGCCCTGACGAGGGTCCAACAAAGAGGTCAACACTACATGACAGGTACGGGACAGAAAAATGGCATCAGAAGCCGAGGGTAGAAAAGCTGCTAGTGTCGGGCGTTTAGGTACTTTCTTCAGAGCGCGTGCCATTTTCAAAATCCGAGGTCGCTACGTAATGCATGCTGTCAAAGAAAGGAAAAGAAGAATCCATGACGTTTGATGTAGGAAAGGAAATTTTTGTTTTTTTGCAAGACAGACCCTAGGATCAGAGCAGCTGAAATGAGGAGGGGTGGTCGTGCATGCATTAGGTAGTGTACGGAGGAGAGGTATGCATGCATGCATGCAGAGGAAAGGAGGCAGAGGAGACACGAGGGGGGAGGTGTGGGCTGGTGCCTGTACTGCGACGGCGGGAGTAGCCGTCAAGGACCCTTTTATACTACGTGTAATGAAGAAAAAAGTAGCAAGCACAGGACCAAAAGGTGGAAAACGAAGCCAAAATGTGCAAGATGATGCATTTTCTTTTTGTGCAAGTCGCGTGCATGCTGGGTGAAAAAGGTCCCGACTGTCTGGACCGTCTGGATCAAGGCAGCTCTCAAGACATGCCCACTTGTTTGGCCCATGACTTGTCAGTCCTCCAGGGGTCTTGACAGGGATCCTTAATTTTAAACGTGCTGGATCAAAAAGACGGGCAAAAAGAGTACGTGATTTTTACCCCGGCGTCGGTTTCCGGGGGTTGAGACTTTTGCCGCGGTGCAGGCGCAGCAGGGATGCTGGATTGCTCAGTGAATCGACGCGGTAGGGATTACATGGGTATGAAGGGGAGAGGGAATATAAGAGACGTGGGCTCGAGAAATGACTGGGAAAGTCAAAACGATTGCTGCGCTGGGAGGAGGTGAGGGCTTGCTTTGGGCATGGGGGGGGGATACGTAACGGAGGGAATGATGTGCATGCAGCGTGCATATGCGAGAGACGTGTTGTGAATGCGACACTGCCATCCTGATGTATAAAATACGGAAGAGTGGCAGGGGTATAAACTTGAACAAACAATAGTGGAAATGTGGAAGAAGTAAGAATAAAAAGGAATGTTCTTTGTAGAAAAAAAAAAGAAAAAAAAAGCTGGCTTTTGAGGGGTGAGATGTGGCGCGTTGTGAGTGAGCGGGCGTGTGTTGGTCCCAACATTGCTTGTGAGAGCCCGCTCCGTTACTAGGCATGGTTACATAAAGCCAGAAGAGCCTTTTGTTTTAAAAGAAATCAAAGATTCCATTCGATACTTTACACTTTTCATCAAGTCTAGGGTCCAGACACCGCGGTAGGCGTCGCTAGACAAGCTAGCAAAGCATGCCAATCAGCTGCGGTGCTGAGTCACTGCCTCCGTCTGCACGACCGCCTGTTTGCACGACCGTCTGTTTGCATTTGACTTTTCCGTCTTTTCCTTGAGAACCACCTCTTCCCCCTCCTCTTCACATTTTCCCCCTTCACATTCAACTTGGCATTTCCCTTCATCGCAACAATGCCTCAAAACCCACAGCTCCCAACGCCCTCCACCTCCGCCAGTGGCAGATCTCGGAGATATGAGCAACAGTCCGAGGAAGTTGTCAGTTCGCGAGGCCCTTTCGGTATCCTGGTCGGCTTTCAGCGTGTTGGCACGCCAAAGCTTCGGCCCTTACCTTTGGTAAATCTCCACCATGGCAGCGTGTTGTCAAAGCTTCTCAGGCAACATTCTATCACTATGCAGCTCGCCGTTAAAGACATTCTGGTTCGAAATGGGCTGCCCGCATCCGCCTATGAAGACGATCCTGAGGGGTTCGATATCGAGTTTACCGACCGCTGTGAGCCTCACGACCTTCAAGGAACAAGACAGCCTACCCTCTACGTGATTGCTCCGTGGACGGAAGAAGCAACCAACAAGTGGTATAATGCCACCAAGCAGCTCAAAATCTGGGTTGACCACTTCTTGGACTTGCACGGTATGGAGGACGTTGACTTGAGCATTGAAATCATTTCAACTCAGCGCGTTGAGAAGAAGTACACTACCGTCGTCCCCCATCGCGATGACTGGCTAGCGGGCTGGTCACGAATTCGGCGGGAAGTCGAAGCCCTCTTGCAAAGCTTTGAGAGTTCCAGGAACAAGTGGACCTGCGTTGCACTCGTCAAGTTCGGACCGAATGAGGTAGTCGAATTCAACCCCCCCACGGTCTACGTCGGCTTGGATCAGGCTTGTGACGAAGGCTTGATGGCAAAGGCAGTTCGACCAGCCATCCAAGCGCATCTCGACAAAACACCCTTCGGCTGGCACCTTCACATCGAGTACGATATCCCAGATTCAGGATATACTTTTGAACTTCTCGCTCTCAACAATAGGTATGAGCAGCTACAAATCCACGAGGATTACCAGACAAAGATCAACCTCGGAGGCAACATTGGCGCCAGCAACTTCGTGCATTCCGTTGACGCCAACGCGAAACGCAATTCAATCGTTGGAACATTGGGGTGCTACGTTGAGCTCAACTATAGAGGGAAATGGTTGCTTTTCGGTTTGACAAACTACCATGTCATTCGCCATGCGCTTCCCGGTGCCATCATTGATTCCGCAAACCTCCATGCCCCTGCCACGAACTCCATCCTGTACCGGGCAGATCACGAAGGATTCCGTCCGGGTAATGTTAGGAACGCGCAAGTCGAATGTCCTTCTCGGACTAGCCACAATGCCACACTCGCTTGGCATGATCAGCAAATCGCCAAGGAACTTCGCTCTCTCCCAGAAGACATTAAAGCCAGAGACCGCAAGATACGCTTCTTCGACGAGGGCAAGCACCCCATGGGCTATGCATGGGCAGGCTCCGGGTTTGCACGCCGCACAAGGGGAAATGGAATGCTTGATTGGGCGTTGATCAAGGTGAAAGATGAAAGAGTTGGACGCAATGTTCTGCCCGATGTCGATGCCTGGCCGGAAGACTTCCCAGCAGCGCATGTACCGTCAACGAAAATTCGTGGTAAAGAGCTCAGCACCGTTATACCTCAAGGCCAGAGCCTTGTTTCAGAATCATTGGCATTCAAGTACGGCGTCGCCACCAAAGGAAGAACAGCCCGGTGCAATGAGTACTTGGCCGGCGTCCTCACCAAGGAGAGGCTCTATATGGCGAATGAAGATCCAACGAGATATGGAAGTACTGTGGAGCAGATGTTCATTTCGGTTCAGGAGGGGGATGAGGCCAGATTTGCTGCAAGGGGCGATTCAGGCTCAATCGTCTACGATGAGGAGGGCCAAGCTCTGGGATTGCTTTTTACTGGAAACGATCGCCACTTGTGGACCTATGTCACGCCGCTTCAGGATGTTTTTCAGGACATTAAAGCCTTCTCGGAGGGTAGTGTTACTGAAATTCGCCTCGCCGTGCTCGCCCCCTAGGAGAAAGGCCCGCAGCAGCAAGGCCCACAGGCGAAGGGCGACAACGAGGGCAGCCCGAGCAAGAGAAAGAGACAGTGAGAAGCCTTTGTGAGGAGCTCTTGAGATGGATCTGAATATCAGTGTTTGTCGGATTACTTAGTAAGTGCGGGTAAGAGGGGAAAATGGTACTACAGACTAGCTCGTTAATGTGAATTTTATACACCGCATTATC
The DNA here is from genome assembly GCA_030783385.1 of Akanthomyces dipterigenus. Lineage (NCBI taxonomy): Eukaryota > Fungi > Ascomycota > Sordariomycetes > Hypocreales > Cordycipitaceae > Akanthomyces > Akanthomyces dipterigenus. Next base: position 66,736 of record JARJRE010000021.1, on the reverse strand, counting down.
GTTGTCGTCGTTGACGCTGCTGCGGTTGTTGGCGCTGCTATGATTGTTGGCGCTATTGTTGTCGTTGGCGCTGTTATTGCCGTTGGTGGTACTGTCATTATTGGCGCTGTTGTCGTTATTGGAGCTGCTGTGATTATTGGCGCTGTTATTGTTGTTGACGCTGCTGTGATTATTGGCGCTGTCGTCGTCGTTGGTGCTATTGTGATCGTTGATGCTGTTGTGATCGCTGATGCTGTTGTGATCGTTGGCGCTACTGTGGTCGTAGATCTCGTTTCCCCCATGGACCTCTAGTCTATCCTATACATGATAGCTTTGCCACGACCTGTCGGCGGTTCTTTTCACATTTTGCATTTATCGGTTACTAGATGACGGTAATCTGTGTTTTGACCAGTCCGCTCCACACAGCTCCGCGCCACAGGGTGTCGAGTTGAAAAGGAAGAAGCGACTTGCGCGTTAGATTTATGCCCAAGTCAAAAATCCTGGCTCTAATCAAAAGTCACCATTGAGCAAATGATGTAGCGTCAATTGGCCCCCTACTATATTCGTTGGTCAATGGCAAACGGCGACACGGTCGCTGCTCGATATTGCGATCTGCCCACGCCAATCGCTCGCCATAGCTTTTACATAGTTTTACATAGTCTCAAGATATCCTCATTTGGTCAAGTGTGCGCCGCACGGTGTTTCAAAGGCGAATGTAGGGCAGCGACGCGGCAACGGGCGAGTGGCGCGGTGCAAGTACCGGCAACGCGCCTCAGTTTTATTGTCGCAGCATTGCCGGTCGGAGGAGCACTCCATCACACGCTCGGAAAGATAGACGACAGTACTCAGGGGACTTTTATCACGGGACGGATAAATGAGTCGCAGCCATTCGCGGGCAGTCGACATTGAAGCGAAAGGTTGCCACGGTGTGCGTCCACCAGACATCGCGTGATGGAAGCGCCACATGCGGCTCTATCTGCCCACAAAACCACCAGGTCAAATTTTAAAGTATTGGAGTCTTGAATACAACGTGTAACCCCTGGGTCTGAAGCCACCAACCTGTCCATCATCGTCTTTAGCCGCGTAAAGCATGGATGCCTGGCAACGTTGCTGGACATGCGTCTTGGACATGCGTCTTGGACATGCATACGAACTGCCGCGTTCCATGGACGAGGCTTCCCACAGCCGGGCAGTATCACCATCATCACTCGACGCTTCGCAAATGCATAGTAAACTTGGCCAGTTCCAACAGTCATGTATTTAACCCTGCGAATCAACGCTGCGCCATGCCGGTATCCTGAATGCGGCCATGCATGCCGTCTCAGACTACCAATAACAAAACAATACAACGTAATATACCCAAACACTTCAACCATCAATGATCCATCATGCCGCCGTAGCGACCCACCGCCAGACTGCCCAGAAAGACGCCACCGAGCACCGACATGAAGTAGCCGACATTCATCGTCATGACCGCCAACATCCTGTCGTCATTGTTAGCATCAACACGCCCGGCAACCACGCAGGAGCAACGTACAGTAGATAGCCCACGCCCACAATCGTCGTGTCGAGCAGCGCCCGCAGCGGATCCACGCTGAACCGCCAGGGCCGCGCCGCGCTCGTCGTCCGCGCCACCACAAACACCGTCTCCTCGACGCCATTCGCCGAGAGCACCATCTCCTTGGCGTCGGGGTCGTGCGCGACGGCCTCGGCGAGGGGCACGCGCCCGCGGGCGGCGACGTAGCGGCGGTGGGCGTCGCGGTCCGACCAGCGCGCCTCCTGCGTCGCGCGCAGGGCCACGAGCAGCCGCGCCGCGACGGAGAGCACGATGAGGAAGATGCAGGTGCCGGCGTAGGCGCCCGAGCTGCGCGGCGTCCAGGCGTCCGAGTAGAGCGGCGTGGCGCGCTGCGTCTGGAAGACCATGGCCATCATCATGGAGCCCGTGGAGGAGTTGGACGAGGAGCCCGACGAGGAGCCCATGTCCATGGAGCCGGAGCCCATGTCCATGTGGCCCGAGTGGCGGGGGACAAAGTTCATGTTGTCTTGTGCGACGAGGTCGTGGTACAGATGACGAGAGTCGGAATGTCAGAGTTTGGTCCTGCGGGCGGCGACTGATATTCGTCTAGGCGGACCGCGCTGCTGCGAAGATATGCGCAAGTTTCCGAGCCACGTCGAAACCCTTCACCGGTATTGAAACGTCGTCTCTCGGGGCCCAAGTCGGCGTCGATTCCTGCGCTTTGTGTCTTTTTGAATATGGCCGTAGAGGTTTGAAGGAGTCAAGTTGGAGGTGCCATGCCACCCTCCGCAAGAGGAAAAAGTAATGCCTCCCACAAGGGCCGAATCTGCACGGCCTCTTGCTGTCCGTCCTCGGATCCCTTCCCCAGGAAGCCGCAAACGATGCGCAGCGGGAGGGTGCTAACAGGTGCAGGCCAAATTTTGGTGGAGAATAGTTAAGAGCGTGGCTGCTGGTTTGTGGAGCGGGGCGGGGAAGACAAGTACTGGTACTTGTGATCTTAGTTCTGTCTGTCAGTGTCTTCTGCATTTCAGGTCGGACATGAACAAACTGAGAGGGCAAGACGGACATGATCTCGAATTGAAAATAATAGTATATTGAGCAGGATGGTAGTAGTGCTAAGAAACTTCTGGTATTGTCAGCTCAACTGAGAGTAGATGGCCAACTTGTAGATGAAAATGAGACAGTAATAATCACCCATTTGTCACGACTTCTATTTCATTTGATTACCAGACCAAGGCCATACTCTTTTCTCTCAGTATCTCTACCTGCTTTGTCTTTTCTGCCATTCCATTATCTTATTTTTTTTTCGGATTTTAGCCATCAATCCCACTCTCAGTACACTCGACAGTCTCGTCGCTCCCACGGCCGGCCACGTCGTCGCCCCAAGCCATCAGCCTCATCAACGACAGCGTACAAAACCCACGAGGAGGATAAAAGAACAGAACAATAACTTTCTCTGTAGGTATCCCGCACATCGTCTTTCAGTGATAATCCCCCCATCCTCTTGCTTTTTCAACGACTGGCTTCATATCATGCATGTCAGCTCCAGCTCAAGTACTGGTACATGCGACGCCACTAGATGCTCAAAACCTTCTCAAACATGCTCGCGCTAAAACTCTGGGCCATACAGCACCGCAGCCACATCACCAGCCACAGCTGCGCCTCACCTTTCTCCCCGCCCGGTAATAATCCCTCACCGTCAGCGCCAACACGGCCAAGCAGAGTAGATAATCGGTAAACTTGGGCATACCAGCGTCAGTAGAATAGCTACAGAAGAGGTGAAATCGTATGACCTTCCAGGCCTTGATTGATACATCGTAATCCCAAGTCGCACTGTAATCCTTCACACCGGTCCTCGTGCCAATCGTGGCCGGAGACGCTTCCGTCCTGCCTGGTCGCGTTTGAGCAAACAACCGCCTCCTCACAAGTTGGAGTATCGAGCCAACCCCGGCTGTGTGTTGCCATGTACTCTGCCTCACAGTTCAGCATCTCCTCATCTTGCCTCTCATATCCTTGTACACAGAGGTAGCCGTCGTCACCATCTCCCACCGCCTCTGCGACGTCGTGATCGACGCACCATCCCCCACATCACCATCATCAAAACATGCCGAGAAGGAAGCGACACCTCCAGCGTCCATCCCTCCGACTCATAGACCTCGGCCATCACGTCTCCCGTCACTCACGATCCTCCAGTTCCATCTGTTACATCTCCTCAGCCCTACAGACATCAAAGCGGCGCACGCTTCCCCAATCAGGCAACGTTTCCGCCTCCGTCCGTCTTTAACCTGATTCGGGCGTGAACCCTCCCCAGATTCCTTTTTCTTCCCCCATCTACGCTAATCTTGGCAAACGCGTGCGCGCAGGGTGCGCCCGCCCATTCATCGTCTGAGACGTCGACAAATCGAGTAAGATGCATTGGCGTCACCGGCCTTGCCCTTTCTGGCTGCCCGTGCAGGTCGCATAATGGCATCTCGTCCCCTTGCCCATGTCGTGCATGGACGATACTTTGATGCCAAGATTTAACTCAATCCGAAGACTTCCCAAAACGGATCCTATTTAAAGGTCACACCATCATCCAAGTACATATCACGCACGAGCCACATTTCATCGTGATGCATTTCATTCAGTATACACAGCTGATCCCACCCCAGCAAGGGCCCGGCTCGTTGCTCGACCCGCCGGTTCATTCAAGAAACGTGCTGGCCCGGGCGACTGCCTGTAGCGTGGAAGCATAGAACAAATACATGCCGTTATCCTTTTTTATTGCTCCTGTGGCTTTGTTTTCTTGCACAGCTCAACGCACAGTCCACAGCCAGACAAAAGAAAGCAAATGCATCTGCAACAGCAGCAGCAAGCAAATCACCAAAACAGCACATCAGGATTGCATCAACGCCAAAGAAGTAGAAAAAAATATCACCCAAATCCCACTCAATATAACCCATGTCCGCATTAATAAATTCCTGGCCCGTTGCATGCTGAGCAAGTGTTGTCAAGTCATCTCGGCTGTCATGCGTCTGCCCTAAGACTGGTGGTGGCTGCTAGGAGCCATGCCGGGCTGTTGCGGCATGCCCGAGGCATAGGCCTGGTTGCGCTGCACGTAATTTTGGTACGCCATGGCCTGTTGAGCCTCGAGGGGCATGTTGGGCATGTAATTGCCGGGCATGTGAGGGTTCGGGGGCATGCCCGGACGGCTGGTAGGAGGGGGGATATGCGAGCCCGACTCCTCTGGCGACTCGCCGCCCTCTGCGCCGTCGACGCCATTCTCGCCGCCAGCAGCAGGCTCGGGGGCGTTGAGGCAGGCCTAGAAACTATGTTAGCAGCTTGTTTGGGTTCTGTCGGCGGTCGCCATCGTGAGACGCGCGCAGCGACGCGTCCTTACGAGCCGCCAATGCCGACCGGGTGCGTGGAGAAGCGTACCTGGATAAGGTTCTTGCCCTCAGGCTTGGTGACGAGAGGTTGAAGTTTAGGCGTGGTAAAAGTATAGACGAGGCCAGTTTCGGAGACGACGAGGAGAAGAACTTGGGTGCCGGTCAAAACAGACAGCTCGTAGGCCTGGAAATTCGAGTCAGCAGGAGTGGACGGAAAGCGCGGAAGCGAGAGAGCGACGCCGTTGCGGAGAGGCCAATCCGGCGAAAACGGGCGCGAAAAGCAAAACTTCAACGGTCTGCTTTCTCTTTCGAGACCAAGTGACGTCGGTGGTGACGCGAGCAAAGGAGGCTTGCGGTAGTGACGAACCTTCTTCATGATGCCAGCCTTGCGCTTGGAAAAGGTAATGTGGCGGCGAGACTTGTCCGAGATGAACTTGATCTCAATCTTGCGGCGCTCGCGGCCGCCCTTTTCGTCGTCGTCATCGTCGTCGTCGGCAGGCGTAGGACGCTGGCGCTTGACGCCGCGAGATTCGGAGGGGGCGCTGCCGTTGCCTACCGAGTTGGCGTCGTCAATGTCCTGAGGGGAGGTCTGGTCGTGCTGGTCGGCGATGTCGGCCATGGCTGCGGGCGGATATGTATGCACGGCGGTCGGATCGGGAGGAAAGTCGAAACAAATACACGAGATGCGATTTTCAACCAAGAAGCCGTTGTATCACGTTGAAATGGATTGCTGGAAAAGGCAACAAGTGGTGGAGATGCTGCTTTGAGCGTGGTGCCGATGGATCTATACTGGATCTGGCCTGTCGAGCGGAGGAGGGAGCAGCCCGTGTGTCGCAGAGAAACAAACCAGGTCTGGTTTGGCAGAAAATTTGGGGGTTAATTTTGATGCGGATGGCAGGCAGGCAGGCAGCAGGTGGGCGGCCAGCTCTTTCTGTATTGAGTCTGGTGTGGGCAGTGCGGCGCGCAGAGGAGCTCCACGGGGGTACTGGCGACTGCTCAACGTTATATGGCTTAACTTGTTATGGCGAGCGAGCAAGCCTCTGATTCGCCGGTAGCGTCGTGCTCCAAGGCATGCACATGCACATGTCGGGGCGCTTGTCCGGCGACTCCGCCGTGTGCGGTGGTCTGAACAGTGCCGCGCTACTACACACTGTGCCAGACTCACCCTCTCCCAGCACCTCTCCCTATAAACTGCCACTCTCAGCAGCCCATCCACTCTAACTAGCCACTGTAGCCACTGTCAGGGCCAGAATAAGCAGCTCGAGCGAGCTTGGGGTGCGCCATGCCACTTGGTGGATGCCGCTACTGCAGCCAGCCAGCCCGTGTCTGCCCCTCCGGCTTCCCTGTAACGTGAGCCCCTCCAGGCCCCCAAACCTGCCTGCAAAAGGCAACTGGACACTCGGCTGTCATCCGACTGCCGACCAGCCCCTAACCATCTACAAACAGGCAACTATCTTCTTTGCTGAAACTCTCTGTCTTTGCTGCCGGCGTCCATCAGTTACTATTAGTGCAATGGCAACTCTCGGGTCAGTTTCGCCCTCGCACACGTTTGCTGCGCTCGCCTCTGAAAATCAGCTGAAGCTAACCATCTGCCTAGTAAGCACCCTTGACCATGCAGACTCAGCCCTGTCGACGGCACAATTGACTCCGTACGCTACCACATCTACGCCGAACCACACACTCCGTACTAAATCATTACGCAGCAATATTACCGGTACCAGCACGTCAAACTCTGCCTCGCCTCACCCTGCGAGTGGGCTGTCTGGCCCCAGCCTTCTGTCCGTCTCTGCTGCTCTCAGCCACAGCCTGTCCGCTATCACACTGCAAGCCCTCATGCTTTGCGGGCTCAATAGCGGCCAAGCTTTCTTCCGCTGCTCCTCCGTGGAAGCTCTTGGCTCGTCTATGAACCGCATCTCATCAGTTCAACACATGAACAGGCACGTCAAGCGCAAACAGGCACCACCAGTTAGAATACTAGCTCGCGCCCACCACCAACACCAGTAACTACAATACGATTACCACATCAGCATTGAGCAGTCCGTGCTATCCGGCCCAGTCGCTGCGCTAGCTAACGCTCCTTGATGCTGTAGTTCCACAGCTGAGGCTGGGCTAGTGCCAATGGTCCGCTAGAGGCCGGGTGCAGCACTCGTAGGGCAGCTGGCTTCCCTGCCCGCCCTGCGTCGTTGGGTGGCTGCCAATGTCTGGGTTCTAATTTTGTCGACTTCTTCAGCCTGCGGCGAGTGACTTGTTGTCACATTTGTGTTCGCTTCGGAAACGCCGCGATAGTGAGTGGCAACGCAAAGGGTCTGTCTTACCATCGCGTCTACCCGTTGATCGCCGCGGTCATTATTCACGTTCCCGTTTGACCACCTCTCCCACAGCCTGCAGCTGTTCCCGCTGGTCAGCCAGCAGGCCTCACTCTACTGCCAGCGGAGGCAGCCACAACGCCCTCACTGAGTCACTGCAGGCTGCCGCTGGACTCAACCCTGGGCGGAGCGCGAGCTTGATTGCCATGAAGATCACGCCTAGCTCGGGCACTGTGCAGCGGAAACTTTTCTGGCCTGGCCAGCCATCCGCCCTTTTTTGGCACTGTACGGTTTTGAGCACTAGCGGCATGCGTATTCCTTCATTTGGACCGCAGGCACATGATTATTGGGCGACGAAATGGCCAGCGACCAAAAGAGCAATAGTTCGGGTGCCACGAAGCCCGCCAGCGCGACAGCACCACGAGCGACTCGGACGTGTTTCGACGACTTGAAAGCAGCGCAGCGACGTTGCGGATGTTTGCGGCATGTTAGGCAGTCTGATTCACCATAAAGCCCTGACCTAGCCGAATGCTCAGGCGAGCCCTTGTCAGCAGCCAGCACAAGACCAAGAGCCGAGTTGCCTCTTTCCGCCCAAATAAGGTACAGAGTCACAAGGTACATGGTTACCGATGGTCAAGCTGATGTGGCACGTATGACGGACAGCGTCTGGCTTGACACAGGTGCGCGGCGGGTGTAATAAGCAAGCTGTGCAACGCACAAGCTGATCTTGCTGAGGATCAGGCTGGGATGATAGGGAATGGTCAGACGGATGGGCAGAGTGGTGATTGTCAAGGTGGCATGGTGACGAGAAATCTCGATTGTCAATTTGTCAGTGATTGATGGAGCGCTCTCTAATAAGCAGTGCAGGCAGCATGGCAGAACGCAATCGGTTCTAGCCCGCCTGAAACAAGGAAAAGGGTCTGCCAGTGATGATCAGGAGATGCCAATCCTTCAGCAACAAGATACAAGGCATGAGTTGTAACTGGCGTAGACGATGCACGCGGTACATGTGCAGAAGTGGTATTGGTAAATGTAGAGGCAAGGCGGCCAGACCGACAGAGGCAGAGGCACCCCGTCCAGTGCAGCTCAGGCTGCTCAGCACAGATTGGCGGTGGATACAACAGGGGCTGGAGTTTTGGGGCCCGTTTGTCGGCAGCAAAGTGAAGAATGACGAGCTCATAAAAGGAAGGGTTAAGATGACAGCGGAGCGTGTTCGCGGGGCTCACGAATGGCAGCTCAGCAGGTTTCGGAGCTTGGGCGTTCCAGAACGTGGGCAGGCGGGCGCAGCAAGATTGCGGGATAACTAAGTCGTTGGCAGAAGCAGGCGGCCGGTACAGATGGATGCATGTCTTGTACCTGTGCACATGGGCATCCGTACATGACTACAGCTTGCTACATGGTGTATCTTGGGAACAGTGTAGGACTTGATCAAACTGACGCTAGCTGTGCGACTACCAGTACGCGTCATGTTGCTGAGAATGAAGCGAGGGTATGAATGGAGTGGTCATGTTGGGAACGGCGACGGGAGGGGAGACGAAGCCTTGAGAGATGCAGAATCGCTGGTCGGCATTGTCTTGAGCAAGATGCGTCGACATAGGACGAGGCCATGTCTCGTCCTGAGGGTTGACGATGCAGAGTGTCAGGCACGTCTCACTGCAGCTGGTGCAGCTTCTAGACGACTGCCGAGTGCAGCGAGGCGCGCCACCGCCGAGTCCCTGTCAACTGTACTGCCTACCTGTAGGGTACCGGCTGGTAACAGCCTAATAACAGGTACCTCGAACTGGGGTTTCTGTACCACGCCAAAGACAGTCTAGCATGATGCCAGAACAATGCCCAAAGGAGTAGTCGCAAGAGCACTGGCCAGAGGTTGTTCAGTTTCAATTGTTTACAGCCTGTCCATCGTGATGGCTGACTGTCACAATCTGGCGCAGACCACCTCGAGCGAAAAATTGCACGCGTGCCAGAGAGAGCCAAGTATTTACTGGTAACATGGACACGGGCTCCAGCCTCGGGCATGTGTGGGCATGTTGTCGAGTGCCTCCACCAGGTCGATTACAGGGGCGGCCTCGACGTGCTGCAAGAATGGGGGACTTTATACGAGGGTAGTTAGGGCGGACGAAGAGTTGCGCCGGTGATTTCATGTGCTGCACATTGGAGAGATTGCGTCTGTCGCAGGCATTCATTGGTCGTGTGGACGAATGCTTCATTCTAGCACCCTTTTTCATTCGGGAAGCATTAATCGACTCGTAGCGGCGGAAAGAGGCCAAGCCAAGGCGAAATCCAGGCGGTTATGGCGGGCGGATGGCTCTGAAGGACAAGCCAGCAGAGCTGGGTAGCCCTGTAGCGTCTGGCAGTCACCACTCACCAGTGGCAGTGTGGTGTCGAGCGTGCCGATCCACACACACTAGGTGGGAGACTCACTCAGCACTTGACAGGGCTAAATTCTGGCCAGTGAGGGTCCTGGGAGTCCAGCCTTGTGTTGAAGATGGAGGGAGGGACATGATGTCTCATTCTGACTGTGAGGATTATATTGTGGTTATACGTAGCGTGCCCAAAGCCTATTCTAGAGGTCAGTCTTTGCAATAGCAAAGAACGATGACTGTCAGTCAGTACCTGCAGGTGTTGTCTGTCGCACTGTACTGGCAGTCCAGTGCTGGTGGAGCGGGATCTGCGGCGGCGAGGCAAACATCAACGGCTGGGCTGGGGCTGGAATGGAACGGGGCGGGGCAACGCGGTCCCCGTTATGTGCATAATGGCTCCATATGGGGTCTTTTTCGCCTCGCACAGTGCGGGCAGTTTTCGTAGCTGTCAGCGAGATGCCCAAATGCCCCAGCACCATGGGCTCCCCCCCCAGCGTGGGCCATGTACCTGAACCACAAGCTTTCCCGTCCTTTGCCCCCAACTTGTCTGCCATGGGTGGTCCATGTCAGCCTTTGCCTGGCTGGTTGGCTGGATAGTCGCCTCTCTCTGCCCTTTGGCCTGCCTGACAGTCGACCCGTTGGCTCGGGAAACAAAAGAAAAAAGTGCATTACAAGCAGGAAATGGGTGACTTCCCACCGCCGAGGGCAGTCAAACTGCAGCAAATAACAAGTTTGCGCAACAAGCTCTGCAAATCGTAACCACTTCGACGGCAAGAACCGCCCAGCGAATCAGCCCATTGTCCCAGGCCAAGAATGGCAATAATTGCTCAGCAAAGACAGGCGCCACACGCGTTCCAGCAGAGACGTCTGCTGCAGACGAGACGTGTCTTGCTTCTTGGCTCGGGTAGCTCACCAGGGATACACGACGGCTGGCTCATTTGATGCTTGCTTTGTTTTGTTTCTTGCCTGCCGGGGGTTGTGTTTCTTAGGATCATGGGTCCGGGCTGGGGGCCTTTGTTCTGTAACTCGGTTGCTGCGTGTAGCGTTGAAACGGTGTCTCGACTGCAAGACCTGCGACAGAGCTCGAAATCGTGACATTTGTCCATCGAGATAAAGTAGAAAAAAATCCACAAAAAAAGGAATTTGGACTGATATCAAGCATCGTAAAGTGAGTCGTTGGCCAAGTTATATTTGAGCGACTGGCTGGTCTTTTCAAAGGCCACGTTGAGCATGTGCAGCTGATGCAGTTGATGCTTGTTGGAACATGCACTCCGTTGTCTGATGGAAATGTTTGTGAAGACCTCCCTTTACGCTGCGCGACAGTCTACTTAATTTCCGCTATTATTAATAATATTTTTTTGGCTAATATTTATAGTATGTCAATCTGCACGACACGGACACCCCCCGCCCTCGACCCACGTTGACAAAAGAGAGGCCGTTGATGCTCTTCCCACCACCAACGGCAGTGTCTTTTACTTTTTGCAAAATCTCTCCAACAATGAAACCACCCATCTCGGGCAAAAGAAATCAATTCTAATGACGAGAAGAGTGAATTTCACATCGGAGAAAAAACATAGACCACTTGCGCCCCCCACCTGGTCCACTCCTCCCGACGCCTTCAGTGCCTCACCACCACACTCCTGAAACGCAACCTCTTACAATACCCTCTCTTTGCCCTGGGCCGCCCTCTTATACCTGCTTTCCCCCACCACCACCAAGGAGGGACGATAGCATGGTGAGGCTCCATTTTGTAAAATGGCCCTTGAGTTTTGGCAAGAAACGTGTAGCATGTGTAATGTCTGAATCTCAATGACCCTGTCCTGACGGCTGCGTGGTGCCGATGCCTCCTCGCTCTACCCACCCATTTACACTCTTCTTCCGCTTCCTTTCTTCCCTTTTTTTTTCCATCGTAGATCTTTCAACGTAGTGTTGTCTCTCACGGCCGGGTTGATCTCGTTGCTCCAATTTCTTGTCTAATATTGTTACATTTTAATTCCAATCCGACACTGACGCTCATTCACGCCCGACGCAGGCTCGTCGAACGACACTCGACTCAACAACGTCCAAGCAACACATCCATCAGCCTCTTACATCGCACTCGGCCGCCTCGCTCCCAAGTTTCCCAAGTCCGTGCTCTCCCCCGGGTTCGCGCGTGCCGACCGCCGGCCCCCGTCGCCCACGATGCCCGACAAGGTGCTCCTCAGCACCCTCGCCATCAACGTCCTCTTCCTCGCCACCGGCGCCCTCGAGCTCGGCTTCTGCCTCGTCGTCCAGGGCCTGCTCGACAGGGACCCCGCCGACGGCCGCGACGCCGTCCGTCACCTGCTCTACCGCCAGTTTCCGCTCAATGCCGGCCTCGCCAACGCGAGCATCATTCTCGCCACCTTTGTCTTTACCCTCCTCGGCCTCGCCTCCAAGGGCCGCTCCGTGCTCAAGCTCAGCGGCTACCTGATTGCGTTTTGCGCCGTCTTTACGCTCTGTCTCGGCGTCGTGCTCTGGGTCATGACGCTGCGCGTCAAGGAGGACTTTTTCCCCGTCTACCTCGACCAGGAGGCGTCGATTCAGTCGTCGATTCAAACTTCGGTAAGAAATGAATTGTTCAAATACGCACTGGACCAAGAAGAAAAAAACAGAAAAGGACAGAAACTGATCAAGGTAGTTTGGATGCTGTGGTTACTTTAATGCTTCCACGCCCGCCTTTATTACCGACTCTACGTGCCCGAGCCCCGCGGCGGCGAATCTGCTCCGTGGCTGTGCCACGTCCATCTCGAGCTTTGCCAATATTGCCCTCGACGTCATCTTTACCGCCCTCTTTGGCATGGTTGGTAAGTGACTCGTTAGCCTCGGATCTTGCAAAATTGTCGCTGACTACCCCAGGCGTCGATGCCGTCTTTATCCTGTCCATTGCCTCGCTGGTCAAGGTTCGCAAGGAGCGCGAGCGATACCGCCACATTGATGAAAAGGGTGGCTTTCAGCAATTCTAGATGATGCAGCATCTCACACAAGACCCAAGCTTACACTGGCGGAAATGGTCCTTGGGAAGTGGTCCATTGGCAACATCACTCACTTTACTTCATCTACCATAGAGTAGAATACTCCTCGTCTTGATACACACGTAATCCAACCGTCGTCCTTAATTCATATCATCTAGTTGTACGTGAAAATTCTATAGGTAAAGAAAAAGACCGCCCAAATACAATGTAATAGCCTGGGCTTTGAGCGTTTGCTTCTATCCAAGACCCCATGTCCCGCTAGCCGAATGCTAATACGCCCATGACATGATTGCCACGACGACTATGCGCCTGCCCAACGCCATGTGATTCTGGGAAATAAACGAGAAAAAGGAGATGCATGGTTATGCTGTTTATACTGGCGAGTCATTGCTTCGTCCTGTCGGTGTACTGGCCTGTCGCAGCGTGGACGGTTCAACGGGCGGTGCGCTGTGCGTGGAGCTGCGCCTGCCACTCTTTTTCCACCACGAGAGTGACAGCATGTTGCTGACTGACTCGGCGAAAAAGGAGTCTCGCTTCTTGAGATTACGCCGCGCGACGAGCCCGGGAAAGCCGGTGCTCCTGCGCCGCCGTCGTGTGAGCCGTGGTCTAACCGCGTCCGAGTGCGTGCTGGCTTCTTCCTGGATCGTTGCCGCGCCGCTGACGGTTCTGCGGGGGCCAGGCAGCAGACTTGTAGACTCATTCAGACCCGGCATGGTGTTTGCCCGCAGACGACCCATGGGCGAGTTGACATCTTGGTGGTCTTCAAGCTCACCCCAGATCTCGGCGTCTTCTGCCCATCGAAACGTCTTCTTGGTCGGCGTCATAGCCGTTGTTTCGCCACTGCCAAAGGTGTCGTAGCCAGGAAACGCCTCCTCGGATTCAGCAGCCGCCTCTCCGCTGAGGAGTGACTCCTCTTCGCCTTCCGTGTCCTCCACCATGCCCAGGCCAGGTGCCAATGTAGACTGGCCCACGCCAGGAGCATGCTGCTCATCGCTGAGACGCCAAGACAGTGCGAGTACACCGCTCAGCAGAATCACCGTACCCAGGCTGATGATACAAGCCTGTAGCGGCGAGATGAGGCTTGTTTGGTTAAAGTATATCAGGCCATCCAAAATGGCAACAATGTTGTAAACGCAAAACACGAGCGGATACAAAACCGAGGTCGACACAAGCTTGAGTCCCCGATGTAGATAATACAGCTGACAGAGCGCCAGCGAGACAAGAGCCAGTACTATAGCCCAGGCCTGCCAGTAGATGAACTGGTTCTTGCCCGCGACGGTCTTGATGACGAGCTCGACGGCCGACTTGGCAAAAAGTAGCGCGTGTGCTGACAGATCGCCACTAATGACACCATACGAGATGCCTCGGATGAGCCGAAAACGGGAGCTGTGCGATATGCTGGATATTCTGTTCGTCACGTCCGTAGCCACCGCGAGCGCCACCACAAACAGGGCCTGCAGGGCCATCCACACAATGAATGGTTTGCGCGCCAGGAGAACCAGCAGCTCGTCCAGGTTATGGGCCGGCGATGGGATAGCTCCAAATACGGCTATTAGGATGGCACCGGTAGTGACGAGCGAGGTGCCGGCGAGGGACCAGCGTGTAAAGGGCTCGCTGAGGATCAGGGAAGCGCATATCGAGTTGAAGACGAGCCCCGCAGCCTGCAGCGTCGAGAGTACCGGTAGCGGCAGCGTTGATATTTGCACCGAGCTGCCCAGGATATTGGCGACGATGAACATGCCCATGCCAACCTGCCAACGCCGTCGGCGGTAGGGCGGGCGTCGGACATCGTGCGGGCCCTTTTCGTCTTCGAGGATGTGCGATTTTCGCTGCAGCGTCAGCCCCAGGCTCTGCACACTAGTCGACATGAGGCCAACAATGATTCCCAGCTGCAGTCATCGCATTAGCATGTTGACAAGAAAAAGGCACCGAGAGTATGGTCGTACAGCAATGCTCCCGCCAGGGGAGATGCCGCCAAACGGCTTCATTGCGCTATTGGGGGATAGCAAACATCAGCGTCGGATATGTATATAGACGTGATTAGTTTCGCCGCATGGGCAACGTCGTGGTATTTGAGGTGGCTGCCGAGAAGCAGACCGCGATGCAGACCGCGGTCTGTAATGTCGCCCTTGGTACCACCGCTGTTTCGGGTGTGCCTCGTAGTGAGTGGCGTTGGCCGGGTGGCGGCAGAGGAACTCGAGAGTCGTGCCGATAGGGAGAAGGGATCAATCGTAGGAGAATGAGGGTGAGATCCAGCGGTTACAGGAGCAAAAGAGACAGGTTTGTGCACCTGATGTGGCGGACATGGGTGTAGAAGCGCATGGGGAATGGAGGCGGCGTTGCGTCGCACTTGAATGACTGGTGCAGCATGACCATTGGCCCTGTCAAAGCGCCACAGTACGTTGCTCAGCGTGCTCAGGCATAGTGTGGCTAGTGACATCACCTGATCCAGCTGATGGACGTCATTCCATGGCGCCCGCGGGCAGAAGCCCACTGCGTAGGCGGCCATTGTTGGCGGGCAACGGCGCTACAGAAAGCTCCCCCAGCACGCTGTGGCTAGTGAGCTGCTGCAACCCGCCAGCCTTGACCACTGGCGGGACGAGCTTCCTTGCGGCTCCAACACTCCACCCGCCACCTACCTACTGACGAAGCAATCGGTCATTTGCTTGCACCGGCATCGCGGCGATTCATCGACACTCACGGCCTCGTCCTCAACCTCTCGTCCTCTGTCCATCCTTGTCCCGCAAGCCCACGACACATATACAACCGCCAGCATGTCGCAACACGCATTGTCCGACCAGCAGGTGCGCCAATCCATAGGGAGCACTGGGACGCCGACAGCATCTGTCCATCCCTTGTCCCATCTCCCGCACCCGAAGGCCGGCGCCGAGCAAACGTCGGTATAGCTAACAAAAGACCCAACCTCAATGACAGGTCGACAATGAGCTCCGCAAGATGACGGCGTTCATCAAGCAAGAAGCCATGGAAAAGGCGCGCGAGATTGAGATCAAGGCCAACGAGGAGTTTGAGATTGAAAAATCCAAGCTGGTCCGCCAGGAAACCGACGCCATCGATGCCACGTACGAGAAGAAGTTTAAGCAGGCCACCATGTCGCAGCAGATTACGCGCTCGACCGTCGCCAACAAGACCCGCCTCCGCGTGCTCGGCGCCCGCCAGGAGCTGCTGGACAGCATATACGAGGCCACGCGCAAACAGCTCGCCGGCGGCATCAAGGACAAGGGCAAGTACCAGAAGATGCTGACGGGCCTGATCCTCGAGGGTCTGTACACGATGAACGAGACCGACGTCCAGGTCCGCGGCCGCAAGAAGGACGCCGACGTTGTGAAGAAGGCCCTCGACGACGCTGCCAAGACGTATAAGAAGGAGGTTGGCAAGGATGTCAAGCTGACCCTCGACGAGGAGAATGCCGTACCAGACGCAAGGTGGGCCTACCAAAAGAAGACGGGATGTACTGCTCTTGGCTAATCATGTTGCTGTGTAGTGCTGGTGGTGTCATCATTGTCGGCTCCAAGGGCAAGATTGAGATTGACAATACCCTCGAGACCCGCCTCAAGCTTCTCGAAGACTCGGCTGCCCCCGCTGTCCGCGAGTCCCTGTTTGGAAAGAACGAAAACCGCAAGTTTTACGACTAAGTGGCGCCATCAGCTATGCCTGTTGAAAATAGATGGTGGCCCTAGAAGAATGCGGGTTGTTGGCCCATGTGCAAGCAGTACTTGGCTGGGCTGGGGAGCTAGGGAGGAGTCGCGCATACGCTACATGTTGCCCGTATTCCTAATCGTCTGCATCGTTGTTGTTTTTGGCCTGGCTTTTGAAACTTTGTTTTTTATATCTAGCTTAGAGGTTGTATCATAAATATTCCTATAGGTATGGTCCCATGTACTTGTGACGCATTGGCATTGTAAGCTCGGGTATCTTGTAGTCCTACACGTGGCATGGGTTGCTTCAGTTGTTAAAGAAAAGTAGTCGGCGACGCTATCCACCTCTGACTACGATGGAATCCAGAACAATTTCCTCTGGCTCCGATGCCACCTCTGGCTCCGCTTCCGGTTCCGGTTCTCGTTTTGGCTCTTCCTTTGCCCTTGGTTCCTGCTTCGGTGTGAGCATGGGCGAGGGGGCCCTTTTGCGCAAGAAAGTATTCATGAAATCCTGCTGTCTGGACAGATCCTTCTTCTGCTTCCTCTCCTCGCCGGGCACATCAAAGATGCTCTTGGCACGCTTGCGGCGTGTGCGGACGGTGTGCGTGATGCGCTTCTGCACCCACTCGACGACCGACTTGGCCTCGGTGCGGGCGAGCTTCATGCCCGTGTCGTTGGTGCGACGCCAAATCTCGTGAAGCCGGGCGGCGAGCTCGTCGACGTGCGCGTTGAACTGGTCCTCGGCGTCGGTGTCGTCGTCGGGCGCAAAGGCCACGACGGAGCCGTCGTCGACGGCCATGTCGAGGATGAGGATGGCGGCGCGCAGCTCGGCGAACTCGGTGGCCGGGCCGACCTGGAACTCGGGCTGCGCGAGGCGTTGAATGATGGTCTGCAGCGTGACGACCTCTTCAGGCGCGCGACGCGCGAGGGAGGCGTCTTGGAAGAGAAAGGTGATGGCAAGGCGCCGACGGAGGTCGTGGGCGCGGTGTGAGCTGGTGGGGAGACAGAGGAGGGCGTTGATGCGAATGCATTGAGAGTAAAAGTTGCTTTGGAGGAGGACGCATGTATCATGGCACTGTACATGTTAGAAGGTTCTTGGGGCTGCGTATGGTTGAGACTTACAAGTGAGTTCCATTCTTCGGGTGGAATGGTGTTGACGAGTGCTTTGAACGTGTCTTCGAATTGACTATGGATATCGACGTTGGAGATGATGAGCCGGTCCATGGCCATTCGAAGTAATGATTGCAACAAGAATTTCCTGGTGTCCAGTGGCAATGCCGGCGATATGTCCTTGAGGAGTGCTAGGATGACGAGGAGGGGAGCCCAGTCGCGGCCTTTGTAAATGTCCTCGCCAACCTTGGCGACGCTGATTGGACCACGATCCATAGACACATTTTCGACTCCTATTCGTGTCCATATTGATTTTAAGAGATCTGGTGTGAATAGCGAAGCGATCTGTTCGGGACAAATCAGAATAAGATTGCACAGCTCTGTGCGAGCCACCGTCGACTTGGCTACGCAAATCTCCTCCAAAACCCAAAGAAATATAGACTCTGGCATGCCTCCCTGGCTCCCGACCACATTGAACGGGACACCGGCTATCAGGTTCTGCTCGCGCACCCGCTGGTTCCCCCTAGTCAGCAAGCTCCATGGACTCTGCAAGGCCTCTGGTGGCGGTTTCGACGCGGCGGGTACATCAAAGTCTGGCTGGAAGAAACAATACCGCAGCTCCTGGTGACCCGGGTCTGCTCTCTGGACCGCCCTCAGCACCTTTTGCGCATCTCTGCCCCTGTCGCCGCTGACAATGTCGGACAGCACGCTGTGCGATGCCGCGATGCCCGCGGCTGGCGTGGATGGCGCGGTCCTCTCCCTCACAGCCTCTTGCGCGCGCAGCGAGCTCGCCTGCAGGGCCGTGTCGCGCCGCGCATCCTTGGCGAGCGCCTTGAGGTCGAAGCGGTGCTTGGGGATGATGGCGAGCGGCGACCTGTGCCGGGCGGCGGCGGTGGTGGTGTGGGCGGCGCGTTTGGCCTGCGGCGTGGTGAGGAGCTGGTCGGCAGGGCGCGGGGCGGCACGCGGACGCGGCCCGCCGAGGAGCGTGGAGAGGTCCTCGAGCGAGTTGTCGGAGAAGCCGCTGTCGCTGCCGTCGTCGTCGGAGGCGGCGATTTCTCCGGCGCGGTTGGGGGGTGTTTGCGGTCGGCCGCGGGTTGATGAGGTCATGCGGCTGTTGCGAACAAGCTCCTGTGGTTTATGTGGATGCTGAGTAGCAGGCTGTTCGACCTGGCTCTGTGGTCTTGATTTGTATAGTCGTCTAGATACGTGTGGTCTTTACGGCCTTACTTCCACTTGTGCGGGTTTGATATATAAAGGCGTGGCGTTGTCGGTGATGAACAAAGTCATTGGCCCGCAGCAGATCTTACCCCACCAAATGCCAATGAGAGTGCCGCTGTGCAAGCCTACCCTGTAGGACGTGACAATATGCAATGCATGGGTGAGCAGACTGGTCTTTAATCGGGCGCATTGCGGTTGTTCGATATTGACTAGATGTGCTTCTGCTTCTGATGAATGTATTGATTGAGCCGTGCAAGACTGGACGTCTGCCAGTCAACCTCGTCTAGGTTTTGCCTTTTTAATTGGCGAACTGTTCCCTCGCAGACACCAGCTACATTATTAGTAAGGCATGCGCTGTGGGTACACAGGCACAATTAAACACCACAGTGCGCAAACACACGAGAACAGCCAGCAGTCACGCGACAGCCGGAGTCAATTATTGACGGGTGCCAACATGGTCCGGTACACAGCGTCATTGAATCTAGCAATGCACTGTGAACTTGTGAAGTGCACTGCGGAGCACGGCATGCCAAGAAAAGCTTAAAAGACACCAAGTTGGCAGTGCTACAATAGGCATGGCGGGAGACGTCCCCGGTAAAATGCCCAGATGAATTTAAGATTGGACCGTGGCGCAGCTTCTGAGGAGCGCTGGGTTGTGAAATGGCCATCGGGGGTTCCAGGTAAGAAGCTTCTTGGCGAGAAATAAGTTAATAATAGAGTGAAAACACAAAACGCGAATATCGGATGGCCAGCAGGCTCAAGACAGGGACGTCTGGGCTTGTCTCAGAAGTCGGTACAGTGGGCACAGAGCGGGTGAGGCGATGAGGGATTGGGGAGACGCGGGTCTGCGAGTAACTAATCTGTAGGCGTCGCTCGCCCTCGCTCCTTGAGTCCTTGGGAAGAGACCCGCACGACGGATACCTACTGGACGAGCAACGATGGAGATTCTAGAATGTGACTGGTGAAGGCATTCATGCATGATGCAGGTCAACTCCTTGCCTGGGTCCGGGGTCGCTGTGGCTTGCAGGAGGGGCGCAGCGCAGCACAGCACAGGGAAGCTCTGTATCTGGTCGGCGAGTCGCGGACGTAATGCCATGTAGAATGCATGGCGAATATCAGAGTCAAGTTTTTTTTCTGCTACAAGATCAGAGAAGACACGCGCACTGAGTAGCTTGGCAGTGTCTTGGAGTGATGGTGTCAACGGGAACGGGCCGGAAGATACGTGGCAAGCTGGCGGACAGTTTCTCCGAGCTGCTGGGCGAAACAACAACATGCCGACAAATCGGGTTACCATCATAATGTGCTGAGTACAGACGTGACGGAGTATGCTGATGGTTATCAAGCTCAATGGAGAATGGGAATGGGATCCAACGATCAGCGCCACGAGCTGCCAGGTCAGCCAGGTGAATTACCCGTGTGGCCTTGTCGTGCATCAACAATGCGGGCCACAAGCATGACGAAAGTGCGGGAGACCAAGGGCGTTGTGGTTCGTTTGACACTCAAAAGCCTGGAAACGGTCAAGGACGAGACGAGTCCGAGTCGGAGGTAAATCCGAGGGAGCCGCGTGCTGATGGCGAGGTGAGGCTTCGTGTCCACAGCACATTCAAGCAGACAGATTGAGGGAACAGGGGGCGATGCGACATGCTGCTTGTCAAAATAAGCAGCCTGGATCAACTGACTCTGCGCACGGGTACAAGTCCATCTGTTTTTCAAAGTCTCTGTGTGTGCTCACTGCTCAGTGCTCACTCAGTACGTACGTATATGCGCGCGACAGAATGAAATGGTCGCCGAGGCCATGCCAATGCTGTCTCAGCCCAGCAGCGAGGAACGGGAGCGACGAGGCTGGCCTGGCGACAGAAGCCCGGACAAAAGATTTCTAGCCTACTTTTTAGTGCGTGTAGGCAAGAAATGCTAGGCAATGGCACCGGGCAGAGGCCCACCGTCGCCCGCCGATCCGTGTCGGGCTGGCATTTGGGAACTGGGCCATTGAAACTCGACAGGAGTGGTGTTTGAGCATAATTTGAAATGAGCAAATGATGCATGGAGCACTAGTAAGTCTAGTATACCATCTCATCCCAGGTATTTGAAACCGATTTCTTTGCAGAATGCATTTCTGATGAGGCCTTGGCAGAACATGCATTTCTCAATGACGACATGGGATGAAAGACCGGCTGGGATGCTACAACAGTGAATGAATAAAAAACAAAACGAAACAAGAATAAAAATGACAGTAACAGGAGCTCCTACTCAGTCACTAGTAAAGTGCCTGGGGGCAGGCAACCCCTGGGTTCGGAGATGTGATCGGCAACTTGGCCGGGCAGTACCAGTAAATTGGTCGCTGTGTCACTGAGCCATGGCTCGCTAAAGATTTGTCGAATCTACATGTAAATTTAGGTTCCCAAAGACAAAGCTGCATCTGGAACCATGTTTTCTCATCACAAGGCTGAAGATGTTTGGTCGGCCCGCCTGGGCGCCTTGTCAACGTGGTCAGCCGCCTCGGACTCTGTCTTCGTATTGTTAGCCTGGGCTCGGATACTTGAAAGTGCCCGTCGCGCACGAGGCTGCCGGTGTATTTATTTGACAGGAGGCCCCGAGAGGTACCTGGGCCCGATCAACACCCCGACAAGGTACTTGTGGACGTTGACCCGCTGGGTAACTCCGCCGTGGGCGGCGGCGCGGCGCCACTGGGCAGGCTGCAGAGGCTCAGGGGCTTTTTTTTTCTGCCAAGGGCCTTGATATTTGCTTGGTAATGCCAGGGTCCTGAGTCTTGGGCAACGGACCATTGTATGAAGATGCGAATGTGTTCATCCCGAGAGGTGCTGATGGAAGAGCGGGAGCAAGTAAGGTGACGTGACACGGACAGGAAGAGCATTCTATAAAGATGTGAATGGCAATGTACTCCGTGCCGACATTTTGCATCGAAACAGAGTTTTGCGTCTGCAGGAATGCATCACCGCCAAAATGGCTGGTTCTTCGTATCATGCGGGATACAGCGGACAGACAAGACCATCGCCAGCGCATCGGCAAAAGATTAATTTACCTACGTAGCGAATGTCCACCAGGGCCCTGTTTGTCAGCGGGTCAAAATGGTCTTTTTGCGTCTATTTCCTGGCACCGCTTCGTTTTCTCGAGAGGTTATACCAGACTCGGATGGGCCGGATGCCAAGGTCCTGGCTGTAGAAGCTGGCAGCGAGCTTGTAGCAGACTTGTGAGCATCTGGCCCCGTTCAGGCCCGGCCGTAGCCAAAATACAGTGGGTGCGGCATAAACCCGCCACTGAAAAGCGCGCTGGCCTCGCAGTGGCACAATCGCGCTAGAGGGTGAGCTGGCCAATGGGCGCCGCTGCGCACTCGACAAGACCTGCAAGCCAGTCAGCTCAGCAGCCCAGTTGCCCAGCTAGCATTTTTGGGCCGTCCAGCAGCGCCCCAGGAGACAGCACCCTGGGGCCTGAACACACCAACAAATAGCACCCACTCGAGCCACTCCTCCCAAGCCCCCCATCCCCCCATGGACCCCCCAAAGCTGCCAGCCCGTCTGCACCACCCAAATCTCGCTATGCTGGCCTCTCGCTCGCCAAATGCTTACCTGAGCCTTCCTTTTCCTCCCCGTTGTCCTGCTCGCCTCTACATCCGCTCGCTCCGTCGTTTGCCTCCGATCGACTCGGCCCCTTCATCTCGCTTCTTTCTTTTCCTCCTCGCGGCCGAAACGGCTTCCCCCCTGTGCTCCTCTGAGTCCTCTCTGAATTGTATTCTACATCGGTCGCGCTAGTCTTGCCGCTCTCTCCCTTGAGTCGGCGCGTCTCGTTTCCTCCCATTGGACTGGCACCGTGTTCCAGGAGGCTCTGTCCAGGACAAACACGCACCTCGAGAGAAATTTATCCGGAAAGTGAAGAAGCCAGGAAAAAAAGGCAACACCACAGCCTGCCACCCGACCACGTCTTCCCGCTGCAACGGCTTAGACAGCCACGACTTGCACCACGGCACCTTGGGCTGGCCAAACCAAACGGCCAAACCGGCGCATGTTCGCCCCTGCCTAAGCATCATGCCCGATTCCTTGACCCCAGAGGCTGCCGCCGCCAACGGCGCCGACCTCGACAAGGTCCAAACACAAAGAGCTCGATGGGCTACGCGCAGAATGACAATCAAGAGCGGCAGCACCAAGCGCCGCTCCCTCCTCAATCGACACAACCGCAAAAAGTCGTCGGCTAGCGAAAAAAGTGTTGGTCCCCCCGGCGGCGACGATGGCCACGGTCCCTTTTCTATTGGCGATGACAACGACGAAAACGATGCCGAAGCCTCCGAAGACGAGCCAGAAGAAGATCCCGACAAGCGTACGCTCTTCTTCAACCTACCCCTGCCCGACGACATGCTCGACGAAGAAGGAAAACCTTCCACCAGCTACGCCAGAAACAAAATTCGAACCGCCAAATATACGCCATTATCGTTTATACCCAAGAATATTTGGTTCCAGTTCCACAACGTTGCCAACATTTTCTTCCTCTTTGTCATCATCTTGGTTGTGCGTACAACTACATCACCCGTGCTTCAAGCTTACCTCTGCTCACCCTTGTACAGGTCTTCCCCATCTTTGGAAGTGTAAACCCGGGGCTCAGTGCCGTTCCTCTCATCGTCATCATCTGTCTTACTGCCATCAAAGATGCCATTGAAGATTACCGACGAACAGTCACCGATATTGAGCTCAACAACGCCCCTGTCCATCGTTTGATGAATTGGGACAATGTCAATGTCGAAGTCGGCGACGTGTCCACCTGGAGACAAATAAAAAAGGCAACTTCCCGATTCTTTGGTGGAATCTGGTACGCCATTCAGAGTATGTGGTCCAAGCAGGCTAGACAAAAGAGAATCGAGCGCAAAGCCAAGGCCAATGGAATAGAAGAGGAAGAACCCAGAGCCTCTGTTGAGACCCAGCGCACACGCATGTCTATCCGGCAGTCCATCAACTCTCACTTCGGAAGAGAGTCCACCCACCAGGATATTCAGATGACTCCTGTACCTTCTCCTTCGCCCGGCGGCCATATCAAGATCCAGGAGCCGGTCAAGCCGGACAGTGCACGTCTTGCCGCTATGCAGGATATGAAGACGGACATCATCAACTACAGACGCGCCCCGACCAATGCTCGTTTCAAAAAGGATGCCTGGAAGAACATTGTCGTTGGTGACTTTGTCCGTATCTACAACGACGATGAGCTGCCTGCCGACGTCATCATCCTCGCCACGTCCGACCCCGACGGTGCCTGCTACGTCGAAACCAAAAATCTGGACGGCGAGACCAACCTCAAGGTCCGTCAGGCCCTCCGATGCGGTCGCACTCTCAAGCACGCCCGTGATTGCGAACGAGCCGAGTTTCTCGTCGAAAGCGAAGGCCCCCAGTCCAACCTCTACAAATTCAACGGCGCCATCAAGTGGAAGCAACAGATCCCCGGCTACGAAGACGACGAGCACGAAGACATGACGGAGGCCATCACCATTGACAACCTGCTCCTCCGAGGCTGCAATCTCCGCAACACGGAATGGATTCTCGGCGTCGTCGTCTATACCGGTCACGACACCAAGATTATGATGAATACTGGCATGACTCCCTCCAAGCGTGCCAGAATCGCCCGGGAAATGAACTTTAACGTCATTTGCAACTTTGGCATCCTCTTTGTCATATGCTTAATGTCAGCCATTATTAACGGAGCCGCTTGGGCCAGAACTGACACGTCCAAAAACTTTTTTGATTTCGGATCCATTGGTGGCAATCCCTCCGTCACCGGCTTCATCACTTTCTGGGCTGCCATCATCAACTTTCAAAATTTGGTACCGATTTCGCTCTACATTACTCTCGAAATTGTTCGTACGCTGCAAGCCATATTCATCTTCAGCGACGTCGAGATGTACTACGAGCCAATCGACCAACCCTGCGTGCCCAAGACTTGGAACATTTCTGACGATGTTGGTCAGATTGAATACATCTTCTCTGACAAGACTGGTACTCTCACGCAAAACGTCATGGAATTCAAGAAAGCAACCATCAACGGACACCCATACGGCGAGGCTTACACCGAAGCGCAAGCGGGTATGCAAAAGCGCGCTGGCATCGACGTCTCTACCGAATCTGAACGCATCCATGCCGAGATTGCGGAAGCCAAGGTCCAATCCATTGTCGGCCTGCGCAAGATTTACGATAATCCTTATTTTTACGACGACTCTCTCACCTTTGTGGCTCCCGATTTCGTCGCCGATCTCTCTGGCGAGTCTGGCGCAGCGCAAAAGGAAGCCAACGAGACGTTTATGCTTGCACTCGCTCTCTGCCACAGCGTGATCGCAGAAAAGGCGCCCGGTGACCCACCGCGCATGTTGTTCAAGGCTCAGTCTCCCGATGAGGAGGCTCTTGTTGCCACCGCGCGAGACATGGGTTACACGGTTCTCGGAGGCTCCGGTGACGGTATCGATGTCAACATTATGGGTGAGGACCGTCACTACCCGATTCTCAACACCATTGAATTCAACTCTACCCGCAAACGAATGAGCTCGATTGTTAAGATGCCCGATGGTCGCATTGTCATTTTCTGCAAGGGTGCCGACTCGGTCATCTATTCTCGTCTCAAGAAGGGAGAGCAGCGTGAGCTCCGCCAAGAGACGGCTGAACACTTGGAAATGTTTGCTCGTGAGGGTCTCCGCACGCTCTGCATTGCCATGAAGGAAATTACCGAAGAGGAATACCGGTCTTGGAAAAAGGAACACGACCTGGCTGCTTCTGCTCTGGAACAACGCGAAGAGAAGCTGGAAGCTGCCGCCGAGCTCATTGAACAGGACTTCCTGCTTCTGGGTGGCACCGCTATTGAGGATCGCCTCCAGATTGGCGTCCCTGACACGATTGAGCTTCTCGGACAAGCTGGCATCAAGCTTTGGGTCTTGACTGGCGACAAGGTTGAGACGGCCATCAACATTGGTTTCTCTTGCAATCTGCTCAATAACGACATGGAGCTTATTCATCTCAAGGTGGACGAGGAAGCCGGCGACGACATCTCCGACGACATGCTGCTCGACGAGTTGGAAAAGAGCCTGGACCAGCACCTGAACCATTTTGGCATCACGGGCAGCGACGCAGACCTCAAGGCCGCCAAGAAGAACCACGAACCTCCTGGCCCCACGCACGGACTGGTCATTGACGGCTTTGCTCTTCGATGGGCTCTCCACGACCGACTCAAGCAAAAGTTTTTGCTCCTCTGCAAGCAGTGCCGTTCGGTTCTCTGCTGTCGTGTCAGCCCCGCCCAAAAGGCTTCAGTTGTTGCCATGGTCAAGAGTGGCCTCGACGTCATGACTCTCTCTATTGGTGATGGCGCCAACGACGTGGCCATGATCCAAGAGGCCGATGTCGGTGTCGGCATTGCTGGTCTGGAAGGTCGACAAGCCGCCATGTCCTCTGATTACGCCATTGGCCAATTCCGCTTTCTGCAGCGCCTGATTCTCGTCCACGGACGCTGGTCCTACCGTCGTTTGGCCGAGAGTATAAGCAACTTTTTCTACAAGAACATGGTTTGGGTGTTTGGTCTGCTGTGGTACCAAATCTACTGCGACTTTGACATTACCTATCTCTTTGAGTACAGCTACATCATCATGTTCAACCTGTTCTTCACCTCGGTCCCTGTCGGTGTTCTTGGTGTTCTCGACCAGGACGTTTCAGACAAGGTCTCGCTGGCTGTCCCTGAGCTCTACCGGACGGGTATCGAGCGTCTGGAGTGGACGCAGAGAAAGTTTTGGCTCTACATGTTTGACGGTGCCTACCAGTCGGTCATGGCCTTTTACGTGCCCTATCTCATCTTTAGCAACTCCCGCCCTGTGACGTTCAACGGTCTCGCCGTCGACGACAGATATCGACTCGGCGCCTATGTTGCCCACCCTGCTGTGTTGACCATTAATGCCTACATTATGATCAACTCGTACAGATGGGACTGGCTTATGCTACTCATCATTGCCATCAGTGACTTGTTTGTCTTTTTCTGGACTGGTGTCTTTACTTCGTTTACGTCTTCAGCTACGTTCTACAAGGCCGGCGCTCAAGTTTACGGAGAAGCGTCCTTTTGGGCCTGTTTCTTCATCGTCCCAGTCCTCTGCCTATTTCCTCGGTTTTCCATCAAGGCCATGCAGAAAGTCTTTTATCCCTACGACGTTGACATTATTCGCGAGCAAGTTTTTATGGGCAAGTTTGACCATCTCAAGGAGCCCAATGAAAAGGATGACAGCAAGACAGACGCGAGGAGCCAAGGATCCCATGGCAGCTCCAAGAATAGCTCGAAAAAGTCCAAGCATATGCAGTACGCCAGTGTTGACGAGGATCTGCGACCCATCTACCCGCCTTCCACGGTGACGCGAGAGACGTACAATGGGGCACACAGTCAGCAAGGCAGTGCCGACACGACCAATCTGCAACGGTACTCGGTTGAGAATCCCATGCACCGCATCTCGACCGACCGCCCGCGACCCTCATTTGACCGCATGCGCGCATCGTACGACCGCACACGCGCTAGCTTCGAAGCCAGCAACGATTTTACTTCGGCTGCTCGGTTGTCGCGGATCGAGTCGTCACATTCGCGCGGACACTCGCACTCGCACTCGGGCATGATTCGCAGCCGCCTTCGTGCCCTGTCATCTCTGTCCAAGAAGTCGGACGCCTAGTGGCCGTCTGAGCGCCTCTCATCTGGGGGCGACTCTTGATCCGAGACGTGCGTTTGGCTTGTACATATCCACGATGCATAATGTCACCATTTCTTTACCATTTCGCCAGCGGAGCCGCGCCGGCCTCATCAGCCTTGGCCCCGGCATTGCTTGTTGACGACTCTGCATGAGCCATTTACGGGCGGTCACACTTTGGTACTACATCTTTAGACTGGTTGGAAACAAACGGGAGGGAGTCTGTCGACTTGCCGGCACAAGTGTTGCTGGGACTATCCTGCGGGCTACCTGGACACATGTGCTGGCGTTGTCCCTTTTGCCGCTGATTTATTTTCGGCATGCACTCTTTACATATCTTTACACGCACCATCACTTCTCTTTCCTTTAATTGCGAGCATCTTGGAATTTCTCACTGCATTTGAGACCCGTCACACCCATCACAACCGTTTCTTTATTATATCTGGATTCTTTTTCTATACACCTCGAGTTTTCTTTATCGACTGGGTTATTGCTGTCGTGGAGGATGAGGACGTGTGCAGTCGCGGCGTATTTTGTATTGTTTCTGAGAGGGATGCTTTTTGTCTTGTACGAGGGAAGAGGAGAGTAAACCTGACTCGATTTGTTTGCGTGCTTTTATTGACCTGTTTGGAACAAAAAATCAGGAGGAAGCGAGAGACAGCGCAGAGATGGATATCAAATGTATATAGCATTATTCAACTCGAAGCGTTGAGAGGAGCATTTTTGGAGACGCATGAGAATAGAGAATACCTTGAACTGATTGAATGAAAGTCACACTGTCTGCTGATGATGACGTCGTTGAGGTTCTTTGCTCACTCTCGGACACTTGGACGTAACTTCCGCAGATATGCGCCAGAGAGAAAATCCAGTCATAGGCGCTGAAGGTGGGCGTTGAAGGCGCTAAAGGTGCCAGAGGTGGGGCGATCTCGGCGCTGTAGCCTGTAGCCTGTAGCCTGTAGCCTGTAGCCTGTGAGCTGGGAGCTTGGGACTGTACTGTGCTGATATGGTTGGTCCTAGGAGGTGTCGAGTGGGCCCCTACCTATGCGTGCACCGACGAATCTGGCATAGGCGCGCCCTACGTAGTTTGAAATGCGTGAACATGCCCGTCTTTCGGGCCTCGTATCTTGCATGCGAACCTGCGCGCGTTGGGTAGGCATCTCGGGCCCTCGATTGAGAGCGCGCGCGCGCGCTCGACGGGTGGATCATTGGCCCGGGGCTGGGCACCTGGGAGGCTGTCTGTTTGGCGTATGGGGGTCCCGTCTCCCCACTGTGATGCATTTGCGGCGAACCGGCCCATGAGGAACTACCTACTACGTAAAAAGTGCAGACCTCTTATGCTAGTAGGCTGACTCTGTGCATGGAAACCAATTCTCCCTCTTACAAGGCGGAATCTTTTTTTCTATTTTTTTTATTAAAAGTATTGCGTTCAGGCCTTGTGTACGTGTATCTGACTGGTCATGAATGCTCTACGCCAAAGGGGACACCGTATCGTCCAAAGACGCCTGGCCGCCGCTGGGTATGGGGCCCATGAGCAGTGCCAAATAATAGCCCTTTGGGTTCAAAAGGCAGCATCCTGGTCACTTTACCCACCAGAAGACGCGCATCTCCGCAGCGATGAACCCTGCAGCGTGGCGGTTGACCGTACTCGTGGAGACGCTTTGCACTCATCTCTACGTGGGTAGTTGGGCGTGCGTCTCCATAGAAGCCGAGTTTCCTTGGGCCGTGAGATGTTCTGGTTTGGCCCAGCATGCCGACATTGTGCTCCGAGTGTTGCCTTTGCCTGTTCAGGTTGCCCCCGGAGGAAGAAGTCTGCCTCGAATCAGGCAGCGAGTTCTTGTAAAGGAGCAACAGCATCCATCATCGACAGCTTCACATGCCAAGACAAACACGACGTCAAGAAGAAGAAGAAAAGCAATGCGATTCGCGTGTGCTTTCATGCCGTTGCATGCCGTCGACCCTCCGAGGGAGAACCAGCTTGACCAGGATCATGGTACCGCGAGTCGCGGACAGATTCACAGCTATAAACACGGACTTGCTACCTGCCCGTCTCTGGCCTTTTCGCACAAATAGCACAAAAAACACAGCTCCGACAGCGCCGCTTCTAAACTTGGACTTGATTAGCCAGAACAGCAGCTTCTATAGTGCAATATGCCGGTGTTGAAGCGCTTCTTGACGGCTCTCGCAGTGGCATGGGCGTCCGCTCTCGTCGGGGCGGCTGCGGAGCAGAAATACATTGTCGTCCTCAAGGACGGCATCTCTACACGCAGCGTCGATGCCCACATTGCACAGGCGCACGGCATACACGCCCGCTCTGTCGGCCGCAGAGAGCTGCATCTCCCGGGCATCGAGGACACGTATTCCATGGGCGACTTTCAAGGCTACTCTGGCACCTTTGACAATGACACCATTGCAGAGATTCAGCATCTTCCCGAGGTACATTCACCTACTTCATCATCGTTCTTCTTCACCTCCTTGCTCACCGCGCCAACCCTCTTTTACCCCCCAGGTGGACGCCGTTGTGCCCGACCAGCCGGGCCGGGAACTCGTCCTGGTCACGCAGGAGAATGCAGACCACGGCCTCGCGTCGCTGTCGAGCCGCGGGCCGGGCGCGTCCTCGTTTCGCTACGACGACGCGGCCGGCAGGGGTACCTTTGCCTACGTGGTGGACTCGGGCATCCAGAGCTCGCACCCGGACTTTGGCGGCCGCGTCACCCAGGGATACAGCCTCAACGGCAAGTTTAACGACCCGAGACCGCACGGGACCATGGTGGCGGGCGTGCTCGCCTCCGCGACCTATGGCGTCGCCAAAAAGGCCGAGATTATCGATGTCCGCGTCTCGCACAGCCTGGAGAGCCTGAGCCATGCGTCGATTCTCAGGGGGTTGGACTGGGCCGTTGGCGACATCATCAAGCGTGGGCGCGTCGGCAAGGCCGTCATCAACATATCGCTGGGTATGTGCATTTGCCGCAGAGAAAACATGTCCAGGCGTCTGGAAACCGGAAAAAGAAAAACCTAACCAATTTCTGCAGATGGCGGAACGGCAGCCATTGCCACAAGCGTCCCGCCGCTCAACAGGGCCGTAGAGGCTGCGTTTCAGCTTGGCGTGCTCGTCGTCACCGCCGCGGGCAACGACGGCAGCGAGAGAGTCGACCAGGTGACGCCGGCCTCGGCGCCGAATGCCGTCACCGTCGGCGCCATTGACGAGGCCTGGCGGTTCTCGAGCGGCTCCAACCACGGACCGATGATTGACATCCTGGCCCCCGGCGAGGACGTGCTCACCGTCTGGAGCCAGACGGGCGAGGCGGTGCGCGGCACGGGCACGTCGCTGGCGGCGGCGTACGTGGCGGGGGTCGCGCTCTGCCTGACGGCGCCGGAGAAGCCCCGCAGCGTGCAGGCGCTGGTGGCCAGGATCAAGAGCTTGGGCACGACGGGCAAGGTTGGTGGCGTGCCGGATAGCACGGTGAACTTGGTCGCCTACAATGGCGTGCCGGCAGTGGTTGACGCGCCGGTTGTGCTTCCTCCTGGCCGCAAGCTTCCTATTGGTGGTACGCTGTGAGCGGAAAGACTTGATACGGATGGACAAGCAAAGGAAAACATCCCACCCGTGGCTGCGACTTTAGAGAAAAGGTGGTTGCTTTGACAGTGCGTTGCCTCATGGTGTGGAATCGTTAGAATCAAGTGCCAATGCACCTATCTATGCCTTTCCTGACGCATTCCCTGCGCATTCGAGTGTGATTAGTACCAATTGTGAGCTCCGAGATTCAAAACAAACGTACAAATTCAACGACCGAATACCTGCGGTCTTGCATTAATGACAAGGCTAGAGCTCCTGGGTGATTGAGTTTTGGCCGTGCGGAAGATGTCCATGGAAGAGAGCGTGTATAGTAATGCACAGTCTCGAGGGCTCACGGACGACCCTTGCTTAGGATTCGAATGAGAAGAAAAATATCCCACCAAACGGTTCCAACGACTGCCCACGTATGATTTGTCGCACTCGGTTTGCTCCGCCACGTCACACCATACTGACTGGTGCCGAGTCTTTGTCCGAGCTGCCACGTAAACCGGCAGCATGCGGCGCTCCATCTCTCTCTGTTGGAAACATGCGCCTCCAAAAATCATTTGCCTCGCCTCGCGGATCAACAAAGAAACGCTTCACCGTGTCCGAGTAAAAGGCATAGAATGTGAGGAGCCCGGAAATTAGAGTCGAGGACATGACTGGTAGAAATTGGTGAGCGTTCCTTGCCAGATGCGGAAATGGACATCACGCGAGATGGCTGTAATCAACTCACACATGGTGATGTATGCCCAGCGCGGCGTCTTGAGAAAAGTGTCCACCTGCATCGCAAACAGGGACGTGAAAAAGGACAGTGGAAGCTGCAGAGTCCAAGGTGAGAATCTTGTCGCTTGGACCGAGAAAGACAATAGCGTACAAAGAGAATGGTGACGACGGTAAAGAGCAAAATGACCTGCCCTTGCTCGACGGCGGCATTGGCCTGCGTAATGGCGGCTGCGTTCTGCTCCAGGTTGAGCGTGGTGTTGATCTGCGCTGCGGGTTAGCAATCTCCTACGTAACCGTCGGTATCGGAAAGCAGGAGAATATACGGCACTTTCGATTCGCTCGGCCTCCGAGTCCAGCTCCATCATCTCGTCCAAGTCGTGCAGCTCACCAGCGCCGTCCAGGTGATACCCGCACGGCCGACCGAATACAGCATCGCGAAAGTCGCTCTGCACGGTGCGCTGGTGCTGCGCAATGACCATGAGCATGCGAAGCTCGTCGCGTACGTGTTTGATATCGCGCAGGAGCTTGGCAGCAGAGACGCGGTCCTTGGTCGCCGCCTCATTTTGCTCCTTTCTGCTGATGGACGTCGTTGCTGGCTTCTGCTCTCTGTCGATAAAGTTTTCATAGAGGCTATCGCTTTTTGCAATCTATTGCACTCTGCATTAGTGGGCGGGTTTATTCATCCTCTTGATCGGTTTTCTTTGTTGGTGTCCGGAAATGCGAGCCACAGTCTTTCGAGCCGCTACCAGCGTGTAAAGGCCACCGAAGAGTGGAAGAAGAAATGCCATGAGGTTAGAAAGCACGTACAGCATTCAAGATGGTAACGGAAAATGCGTCTTTTATACAGACAGGCTTTCGTCTCATTTTGGCTAGAAAAAGGTTGATTTGCGCATACAACGGATTGGAATCCAGCGAGGGCTGTCGCGGCGGCGGAAACGACTCTTCCATGGAAAACGTCCTGCGGAAGAAGCCACCGCATGTCTCCGTGAGATAGTGCGCCATTTCAAAAGCATCCTGCGGCACCCTTTTGCTGGCGCGAATGGAACTTTCGAGCGCATGTCGGGTAGCGGTGAATACAGGGTCTCTCTCAAAGTCGCGCCTGTGTGTCGCCGCCGACACAATCGTGTCTGCTCATGCTTAGCAAAAGACACCAGAACAGACGTGACATGCCAAAGTGTGTGCGTTTGGAAACTTACTTTGGTCGAGAACCCAGATCCAAAGCTGGTCAATGTTGACCAAGACCCAAGACTGTTTATTCGGGTTGTTGGCCCGCAGAACCCTGCCAAGTACTTGATCGTGATTCCGTTTGGCAACAAAGTTTTCAGTAATGCCTTCCGAGACAGAGTTGCTGTCGCCACTCGTCAGCCGCGAAAGATTGAAGTACTCATTCAGAGATCTCGTTCCATGTATCGGATAGTCAAAGAGCGCATAGTAATCGCAAAGGCCGTCGTAGTCTGGTGAAAGCAGCTTGGCGTCCTCGCTGTGCCATGCAGGGGCTGCGTATGGTACCTAATGCTTGTCAGACCGAATGTGGAGAGGCTAAATTTCGAATAGAGTACATAGATTGCTGCGCATGCCTGTGGCCTTTGGTTAAATTTTTCAAGCAATAGAGCAAGGGTTTGAGGGCTTCAACGGACGGGTTGTGGACCGACGCTCTTGAGCGAAATGCCCCTAGGTTTCATAAAGTTCATCTGCGAGTCTTGATGTTCAATCTCACTCCAGCTGTTCCTTAGCCAGATGAAATTCTTGAAATCGAGACCGAGTTCGGAATGCAGCCTGCCGGAAACGTCCTGCCGCTGGCGTTAGCAGTTGCTCGACTTGCAGGATCGCGAGACTCACAGCCATCCACTGCATCTGTGCTTCTATCAGTACTATAGTCGTTATTTGGTAGTCCTTGTAGTGGTTCAAATACATTGTTGGCTGGCAAGTGCACCCATCGGAAATTAGGCTTGATGTCGACGCAAGGACGAGTTTGGCCGTGTCCTGCACAGTCGCTCTGCGCGTCTAGCGGCTGTCCGCGATGCAAATTCTTGGACAGGATAGACAGAGGACCTTTGGAGTATATAGTGTCTGCGATGGAACGCTCATCTGGGTCGATAGTATCGACGTAGACCTCCAGGAGCTGCGCCATGTATTTGTCGGTTGGCGGATTACGAGTCCCATCAGCAGGATCGGAAGGCGACTGATCACTGGGATCGACGGGGGACTGGTCGCTAGGATTGGAAGGGGACCAACTCGACGTTTTTTGTGCTCCAACACAAGTCGTCCCTGGTGGATTGGCCAGAAGGCGAAGAATATCGTTGTAAATCTCGCGAGAGTCGGTCATCATTTCTGTCGCACTCATCGCATCGGTGTCGTGTCCCGCCCGTGGCGCATCGTCGACATTTCCTTCAAAGCTTCTGGATGTGTATCGCTCACATTCTCGGGCAGCAAACTCACTGGCCGCGTCAAGAACCTCCCAGCGTTTTGGGCCGTTTGCAAGACTCAGTGCCCAGAGAGCGTGCCACACGAGCGGCACAGAGCCGGCAAACGCCGCCCACTCCAGCACCCCGGCACCGGCTCCTGGCACGTCCGAGGAGGGTATGCGTGCACGCGCGCAGCTTTCTTTGAACAGAAGAGATACCACAAGATGGTCGGCTTTTTCGGCAGTCAAAAGCCACATCAAAAGGTGATCCCGGGTGCGGGAGTCTGGAAATCGGACCGTGTGCATCTTTTGCGCAATACGCTCGGCCGTGGCCCTGTTTCCAGTTTCGAGGGCGCAGATGAGTGGCGTCTTCATCTCATCATTCGGCTCAGAGAGACTGAAGTAGTCGTCTTCTGCGTCCATGATGCCCAATAACAGGGCAGCCCTTTGAGAATGGCCCTGTTTTAGGGCAAGATGTAACATCGAGTCTCCCCTATGATCCTGCAGATGGTAGTTTGCACCCTTTTTGATCAATACTTCCATAATCCTCTCGTATGCAGTGCACGGCTCGGAAGAAGCACTACCTGGATTGGGAGCCATCTCGCCATTGGCTAGACCAAGATCAACGTGGCCATCTGCACCTCCAAAGCTGGCCAGATGAAGCGCTGTGCGGCCGTCTTGATCAATCAAGCTCTCCTGACGCATTCTTGAGTCTTCTAGTAGAAGTTTGGCAGCAGGGTAATTGCCGAGCAAGCAAGCCTCGTGCAAGACTGTCCTGCCCTTGTCGTCTCGACATGTTGGCTCAACGCCATGCTCGAGGAGCTTCTTGATACCTTTGATGTTGTCACACCTGAGCGCCACGTGAAAAATCGTAGTCTTTTCTCCGTCCTCGTTGGCCAAAAAGAGTGCTCTGCCGGCATTCGCCCTAAAGCTCTCTGATTTGAGTAGCAATTTTAATGTTGAATTATTGGCGCAGGCGATGGCTTCAGCAAGAGGCGACGAGGTAGTGTAGACTGTCGAGGAACAATGGGCGCCTGCGCTTAGCAGCAAGTTTATCATGTCTGTATCTGCATCTCTGCAAGCTAGGGAGAGCACATTCTGGCCGCCACCACTCGTGTCATGGATCTGTTCGAGAACTGCCGTCTCCTTCAGCAAGCGTCGAGCGACATCAAGACGACGAGACTTTACCGCTGCCCAAAGACAAGTCTCGCCTCCGTCAGACGTGGCTCCTGGGTCTGCGCCGTGTAAGAGTAAAGAGTTTACCATTTCAATGTGACCTGCCGAGCAAACCAGCCACAGAGCGGTATATCCTTCCCTGGTCCGCCATTCCATGGTGGACTTGGCTGCTTCGAGAGCCGCCCGTCGAGCTGCTGCAGGGCTCTGAGACTGTTGTCCCGACGTGTCTGCGGTCCCGAGCAGTGCCACTGCTACGTCCACATGGCCGTGCATGGCGCTCACGTGCAAAGGAGTGCAGCCGTTGTAATCTTTGGCGAGAATCAGATTTGCCCAGGTAGTTGACAAGTGCTGAGCAGCTTCTGCATTGCGCGATGTATACGCAAAAGCGAGTGGTGTCAGGAAGACACCATCTCGAGCCGAGTCGAGGCTGTGTGCATGATTCGACAAAACTTGCACAGTTGCCGAATCGCCTGCGGCCGCGGCAGCATGTAAAGCCGTTCTGCCGATCCGACTTTTGGGATTGAGCTTAGCAGAATGTTGTAGTAAAATTTGCGACAGGACTGCATTCTTCTTCGCAACCGCAGAATGCAGTGGCGTGTCGCCGTCATCGCCGCCTACCTCGTCGACCAAGGAAGCATTGATGGACAAAGCGTGGTCAATGATGGCGTCTGCTATGTCGGAACAGCCTTTTCTCTCAGAGCACTCAAGCAAGAAGAGTATCAGAGTAGGATCCGATGGCTGTTTTTCGGGCAGCGAGGTTCGACGTAAATAGTCGAGCACATGGCTGCCGTCATCATCCCAGCTGACGGCCTCCAGCTGCGAGTACAACGCCTGGCGCGTCTCTGGCGCGGCAACCTTGGGCTGAATGGAAGCTTTCACTCCGGCGGCCATTTGTGCTTCGTCTGAAAATGAAAAGACAGCGGCATAGACGCAAGTACAGCTGATTGTCCAGTAATTCAGTGGTTGACGTGCGGAAGCAGCGCTGACCGCGACGGTGCGAAAGAGGGACCGGATAAATGGTTGGAAAAATTCGCTTGAACTTCAGCTTTCAGGTGTTTTGACTAGATTTCAGTTGTATCTTACGCCCATGCATGAACGCGCAGGCAACCCAAAGCTGAAAATGTCCTTGCCAGCCATCAGCTAGCGAGTATAGTAGGTCAGCGAATTGCACTCAGCCACCTTTCGAGAGTCCTTGGATATGCGCGGGCAAGACATGCATGCGTATTGCAGCCGGCTGAACTGCCGGCAGTGATATCCAACGCTTTTGGGAACGACGTGCAATCAAGTAGGTGATAAACGTTCGTCGTTGTGCTCGCAGCTTCTCCCATCAGCCTTGCATCTCTTTCCCCTTGTCTTTCATTCTATACTTTCTCCTATATTTAGTTGCTTACTTCTCAAGAGGCCCGTTAATCTCTTGAGCCTCATAGTTACCAACAGCGGCCTGCGTCTTTCTTTGGATACATCCGTGGCAATGCGAGGCTTGTTTGCGAGGCACGAGCTGAGCTGCATGACACATCACACCCCCCCAGTCACACGTCATGCATATTTAAAAGAGAGTTGATTCCGATGCTTCTCATTTGATTTTAAGCTATCTATCGGTTAAACCGACTAGATTGGGCTGCAAAGCGGCGTAATGACAGTCGAAAACGTCGCCCCACACCAGCTTCGAAAAGTGGCATGAAACGACCCTCCTCAATCAACACTGACAGCCCTCCTCCTCAGAGCGACATAGCTTCCAGACAGCGCCAACTGCGTGCTCATCGCCCGAATCTCTGCCATGGAAGCTTACAGGGCCCGCGGGCTGTCGCTCCTGCGCAGCGGCAGCGACTTTGCCCATCCGTACCTCGAACAGGTCCCGTACGTCCAACATGCGACCTCCCCTGGGCGGCATCTCACTTCCTGCGTACACTCTAACCACCCTCCAGGAAGCCCCTTCTTCGCGGCAGCGCCGCCTTGCTCGTCATTCTCCTCTCCATCGTCTTCCTCCGCGCCGCCCAAGCGTCCGCCGCCAGCCGTCCCCGTCGCTACGTCGTCGACCCCCCGACGCCCGACACCTCCTCCTCGACCAAGCCCGCGGCGGCCAACTCGTCCCACATTGCCTGCTACGCGCCCGCGACCGGCCAGTTCCTCGGCAACGTGCGCGCCGCGTCCACCGCCGACATTGACGCCGCCATTGACGCCGCGGCCGCCGCCCAGCGCGCGTGGCGCACAACCACGTTTGCGCAGCGCAAGGCGGTGCTGCGCACCATGCTGCAGCACGTCCTGGACAATGCCGAGGCCATCTGCCGCGTGGCCGGCCTCGACAGCGGCAAGACGCTCGTCGACGCGCAGCTCGGCGAGATCATGGTCACCGCGGAGCGGCTCCGGTGGACGCTGCGCCACGGCGAGCAGGCCCTGCGGCCGGAGCGCCGGCCGACCAACCTGCTCATGATGTACAAGCGCAACACGGTCCGCTACGAGCCCATGGGCGTCGTCGCCGCGCTCGTCAGCTGGAACTATCCCTTCCACAACATGCTCGGCCCCGTCATCAGCAGTATCTTTGCCGGCAACGGCGTCGTCGTCAAGGTGTCGGAGCAGACGGCATGGTCGAGCGCGTACTTTGCCGAAATCGCGCGCGGCGCGCTGGCGGCGCACGGCTTCGACACGGACTTGGTGCAGACATTTGCGTGCTGGCCGCAGCAGGCCGAGTTTCTAACGTCGCACGCCGCCATCGCCCACATCACCTTTATCGGCAGCCAGTCGGTCGCGCACCACGTCGCGGCCTCGGCGGCCAAGGCGCTCACGCCCGTCGTCGCGGAGCTCGGCGGCAAGGACCCCTTCATCGTCCTCGACTCGGCGGAAAAGGACCTGCCCCGCATCGTCGAGGTCATCCTCCGCGGCACGTTCCAGGCCGCCGGGCAAAACTGCATCGGCATCGAGCGCGTCATCGCGTCGGGCCGGGTCTACGACACGCTGGTCGCCCTGCTGGCGCCGCGCGTCCGGGCCCTGCGGCTGGGCCCCGACGCCGACGTGGGCGCCATGATCTCATCGGCCTCGTTTGACCGGCTCGAGGGCCTCATTCAGGCGGCCGTCGCCCAGGGCGCGCGTCTGCTGGCCGGCGGCCGGCGCCACGCGCACCCCGACCACCCCGACGCCACGTACTTTGCGCCCACCATGCTGGCCGACGTGACGCCCGCCATGGACATTGCCCGCCACGAGTGCTTCGCGCCCGTCCTCACGCTCATGCGCGCCGAGGCATCGACGGCCGACGCCATGCTCACCGTCGCCAACGCGCCCAGCTTTGGCCTCGGCGCGTCGGTCCACGGCGCCGAGCGCGACCCGGCCCTGGAGCCCATCATTTGCGGCCTCAAGGCCGGCATGGTGGCCGTCAACGACTTTGCCGTCTACTACGCTGTGCAGCTGCCCTTTGGCGGCGTCCGCGGGTCCGGATACGGTCGCTTCGCGGGCCAGGAGGGGCTGCGCGGCCTCTGCAATATGAAGAGTGTCTGCGAAGACAGGTTTGGCTGGCTGGGCATCCGCACGGCCATTCCGCCGCCGATGCAGTACCCCGTGCCGAACCAGAACAACAGCTGGCGATTTGCGCATGGTGTTGTGGAAGTGGGCTATGGCGAGGGCGCGCGAAAGGTCAAGGGTCTAATGGGCATGCTGAAGAACATGTAAGATTCGGTGAAGAGAAAAGGCAATGATGGCGTTGCTTGTATTATACAATAAATATTTAATCAATTTCACAGTCACAAATGTTACAGGCATGCAAGCTCTGAATACATGGTATTGCATTTCTCTCAACTACCTATCAAATTTGTCAAATTTCCTTAATCTCAGCTAACATCTCGAGACTTCTTCCGTCTCCCATAGTGAACATTGCAGAAGCTGTGAGGTAGCTCAGGCTCATTATAGCCAGCGTCAATTACCAAGAGTCCACAGGCGCAGAAGCGCCCCAAGCCTGAGTAGGAGGGCCTCCCCATGATGGGGCCGCAGCCTGCTGGACGGGAGGGGCAGGGATAGGAGCAGGGCCCCAACCGTTGGCAGCTGTAGCAGGTTTGGCAGGAGCTGGAGCAACGCTCTGAGGAGCTGGTGCGGCATGAGGGGGACCCCAGCCGTTGGCAGCTGGTGCTGGAGTGGCACGCTGGGGAGCAGGTGCAGCGGGATGGGCTCCCCAGCCGTTGGCAGCTGGAGCTGGAGCGGCACTCTGAGGAACAGATGCACCGGGAGGGCCTCCCCAACCATTGCCATCCGGAGCTGCAGCGGCACTTTGAGGAGCAGATGCAGCGGGATGGGCTCCCCAACCATTGCCATCCGGAGCTGCAGCGGCACTTTGAGGAACAGGTGCAGCGGGATGGGCTCCCCAACCACCAGCCTCGCCACCGTCTTGGCCGCCGGCTTGAGTCTCATTGGGGTCGTAATCTGACTCGGTCTCGAACTTGATAGCCTTGCCAGGAATGGTTTCAGGCTTGTATATCTCAAGAAACTCAGGGATCTCCTGGTTGGTCTCCAGGAGTGTGCGGGTTAGGACACTGGCAATGGCCTCATCCCGATCCGTGAAGAGCGAGGTTGCAACGCCACGGTGTCCGATACGACCAGTGCGTCCTAATGAATGTTAGTAAACGAAGGGCAAGTCGAAACACATGATAGTGCAATAGGAGTCAATACATACCGATGCGATGAGTATACTCCTCAATACCTCCATGATCCATCGAGGGCAGATCGTAGTTGATCACATGCATGACATTGCGCACATCAATGCCTCGAGCAGTGACTCCAGTCGCGATCAGAATGGGAGCGGTGCCCGCACGGAACGAACGCATAGCAGCCTCCCGCTCGAGCTGGGTACGATCACTGTGCATTGAAGTCACCGGAAGCTTCATATTGAAAAGGAAGTCATCAAGGCGGTCGACCTCCTGGCGACTGTTGGCAAAAATAATAGTGCGTACGCCGTGCATCTCATTGAGAAGCTGAAGCAAAAGGTTGCGCTTCTCATGGGGCTCGGCCTTGACAACAATTTGTTTGATATTTTCTGTTGTGCTGCCCGCGCGACCGACGCGGAATCGAACGTGCGCAGCGGCGAGATGCTCCCGGGCCAAGTCTCGGGCCTCCTTGGGAAAGGTGGCAGAGAAGAGGCCATACTTGACATTACCCTCGTCTTGGTCTAGAAAATGTTAATCTACATGAGCAAGAAAGAGTAAAGAACGCTTACCTCCGCCAAGCATGATACGCTGTATATCTTCCTGCCAGCCAATGTCAAGCATCTCATCTGCCTCGTCGATGATGAGATACTTGAGTCGACGCAGGGTAAGGACTTGAGGCTTGTTGATGAAGCTTACAAGTCTGCCGGGAGTTCCGATCAGGACGTCGCAGCCGCGATTCAGAAGATGAACCTGCTCGGCAACCGACGTGCCGCCATACACGACAGCTGGGCGCAGCATGGTGCGATAACAGAACTTGCGAGCCTCGTTGAAGATCTGCACGGCGAGCTCACGTGTTGGTGCAACAATGAGGACCAGAGGCTCGGCAGTTACCTCGTCTCTGCCTTCACAGAATTTGGCCGGGTTCGGCCGGGGAGCAGCCAGCTTCTTTGCCTTTCCCATGAGGCGACTCAAGATGGGGATCAAATAGGCACCAGTTTTTCCAGATCCTATTCAGTCAACATTAGTATGACTCGAAAGCAGAATGGGCAACGACATACCGGTCTGGGCAATACCAATCACATCCCGACCTTGCACAATGGCAGGGATGGTGAATTTCTGAATCGGTGTTGGATGGTCGTAGCCTGCAAGCTTGACATTTTCCAACATGACGGGATGCAAACCGGCGTCCTTGAAGGTAT
Source organism: Akanthomyces dipterigenus (assembly GCA_030783385.1). Classification (NCBI taxonomy): domain Eukaryota; kingdom Fungi; phylum Ascomycota; class Sordariomycetes; order Hypocreales; family Cordycipitaceae; genus Akanthomyces; species Akanthomyces dipterigenus. The sequence goes on along the minus strand of JARJRE010000021.1, from coordinate 25,852 downwards.
TGACGGGGTTGATCTTGACAGGACCTTCCTGCTTGACCTTGATGCTTTCGATGCTTTAACATGTTAGCAGGTGAAGCAGATGGAAATCGTTGCACTAACCGTCGAAAGTCAAGTCCGGTGCGCTCATGACGAGTGGCGGGGTCTCCAAACAGCTCCAGCTCGAGCTGTTCAATCTTGGGGCCAACATCGCCGTACTCATCGTCCCATTGGTATACTGGAGCGCTTCCATCGTAGGTTCCGGAGCTCATGATGCCACTTTCATTGGCATCGGCAGGGGGGCCCTCATGGTCAGCAAAATCGGGACGAGACTGAGAGTAGTCGGGCTCCATGTCCAATTCTGCCGACGGCTTGTAACAACTAAAACAGGTCAGCCTCCGTTTGGAGAGAGATATCAGAGTTTTGCAAGCAGAAGGATGCTGAACGATGGACTGACCTTGAAGGGAGGATAAAGATGGAAGAAGAGATTCGATGATTCTAATGATGAAGCTTCGAACGTGACAGTGAAGGAAGAAAGGAATGTGAAGGAGGGAGAAAGTCGGAAAGCAATGTGATTGCATTAAATAAACAAAGACATGTGCTTTTGCCAGCTGGCGGCTGACAGCTGGCAGCCGGCCGGCAGCTGCAGAAATGCGGACGATGCAGACGCTCCGTTTGCAGATGCATGGCTGGCTTTGGCAGTGAACCAAGTTCTTGCAGGACGTGGCAAACCGTGGCATAATCACATTGGAGCTTGTAAAGGGAAGTGCAATATTTACATGCAGCTAGTTGCTGTCGTTGAAGTCTATGCATCATTCGTCGTGATGGCCCGCCATAGGCCTAGAAGTAATATTGCAAAGCCGTCATTCAGAATTCATCAAACAACATTGCGTGTTTCTCTCCCGGGCGACAAGTAAATCACCATAAATCCAACAAGTCCTGCGTGTCCAGTGCTGTTGACACTTGAAAATCCTTGATGCCCTTTGCGAGCACTTGCTCCAGCCCAACCGCGGCTCGTCCTGTAACGCCGCCCTCTTTCTTTGTCTGGTCTATCCCCTTGAGCACCGGCTCCAAGAAGCGCTTGTGAAGTATTTGCTGTCGCGCCTCTTTATTCGGGTACATTTCCGCATCCTCGTCCCTCTGCGCCATGAACAGATTCAGATACTCAAACGCGTTTCCCGAGCGCGGTATCCTGTACAGATTATCCCAGTACTGTGCGCTCGTCGCCTCGGCCGCCACCTCATCCCCCAGCCCGGCCTGCAGAAATTTGGCCAGCGTCGCCATCTGCCGCGCGCGGTTCTGCGCGTCTTTCGGCTTGAGTGTCGAGCGCGCGTTGGCCGCCGACGTCCAGCCCTTGGACGACGACGCCAGCGCCCAGCCCATCATGGCGCAGAATGTCGTCAGCGTGCGCACCCAGCCGCCCGGGCACGTCACGAGCTCGGCGGCGGCGACGTCGAGCAGCCAGTCCATGGCCGCGAGGGCGTCGTTGCTAATGTCGCTGGAGAGATGCGTCATGCCCGCTCGAACAAACATGAGGGCGTGCTCAACGGCCGGCTTGACCTGTTCGCCGGGCAGGGTGCGCAGCAGCTTGAGCAGCTGCTGTCGGACGGGCGTCGTGCTGTCGGATATGAGCGGGACGAGCTTGCTGAGCACGGCGGCGGTGCCGACGGGGTTGACGGGGACGTCGAGGGCGAGCTGGCTGGTGAGGTAGGCGAGAGCGTCTTTGCGCTGCTTGTCGGAGCGGGAGGAGGAGGCGAGGGAGAGGTTGTGCTTGAATTGGTAGACGGCGTCGGGTGCTTCTGTCGACAGGGACTGGTGGCCCATAACAATTGCTGGCCAAGGTCAGCGTTTTCTAAGATGGCGCCGCAAGTAATCATACCTTTGGACTTGAAGCTAGTGTCTGTAAAGTTGGACGCCTTGGCCTTGGTCTTGCCGACCTTTAATTTCGTTTTCTGTAACCATCAGCATCGACATCAAAATTGATCCTGGCGCATGGCGTACCTTGAAGTCTTTGGCCTTTTCCTTCTTCTTCTTCATGCTAGAACCCATCTTGGCGGTTTTATGGACCGGTTCCGGCCTGGAATCGTCGTATCAATCGTCGTATCACCGAATAACGCAATTGTCCAACAGCTTTCGCTCCCAAATTGCCGTCTTGCGATGTAGAGGGGCAGGAAAATTTGGCGGTGTCGCTAGGCAAAATTGAAGCGGCGCGCGACGACGCAGTGTCACTGAATCCACCATCCCCACCAGAGCAACAAGCTGGATCGGGGTCTAGCGATACCGTCCCTCGCCGAGCTTCGCTCCTCGATAACATATATCCGCACTAGCTACGACTGCTTCACGATGGCCGATGTGACCAATGTATGTTGGATATGCGCGTGGCATGCATAGTCTAGGATTCCACACTAACATTGAGCAATAGGGAAACAGCGCCATCCTGGACGAGAAGCTGTCGCGCCTGTCTAAGAAACCCGGCGTCAAGGCCAGTATCGTCATTGACCGGGCCAGCGGATCGATCCTCAAGACGAGCGGCGATGTCTCGGTGCTAGGAACGACACAGTCGCGGACCGCCTCGACGGCGGCATCCTTTTCCAACGAGCCGGCTGCGGCCGAGGAGAGCACCTCCAAGGGCATCGACGACTTTGCGGCCATGATTTGGAAGTTTGTCCACAACTCGAGCGAAATGGTGGAAGAAATGGACAAGGATGTATGCGTCTGACAAATAATTGTGCTTGGACTGGGAGATGCTGACCGTGGACCAGGACGAGTTGAAACTGCTACGACTGCGAACCAAGAAGCACGAAATTGTCATTGTGCTGGATCCGAAATACCTTCTGACAGTCATCCACGATACACCGGCGTCTTGAAGCAGGGGGCCCTCTGTGAAGTGGAGAACAAAAGATATACTGGTCCAGCGCGCCCGTTCCAGAAATGGGCGCGCGAGTTGGCGCCCGATGGAAGTGATTGAAGATACCCTGTACATTGTGCGTCGCGAGAATACAACCGGTCGGGCATCCAATTGCGGATGGGTTGGCTTGGAATTGTACATATTCCGCCAAGTACGTCCTTTGCCAAGAATGGCTTGAACAATATTGCCAGACACGGCACCACGGCTTACAAAATGGCATCAAGTAAAGAATATACAAGTCTGTATTCCACAGCCAATCTATACTTGGCTCGCTCAAACAGGCCGCCCCGCCCGTCCGTTTGGTATTTTACAAATAGTCCACAATCCGCGTACGCGTCTGCCCATAGCATCAAGTTACGACCAGAGCCCATCAAGTTTTATTTCGTCCTAATGAGCGTACATCGACCGTTTACGCAGGGACGGCAGCGGGCGCGCCAGTCGCAGTACCGGCGGCCGAGCGGTCGGGAGGAGGCATGAAGAGAGGCATATACGTGACAGCGAGGGCCATGACTGCACATCATTAGCACTCCCAAGATCCCACAAGGGTAAAGACAGGGCGATTTGGACGTACCGGAAAGACCAACATTAAAGTAGCCCGGCGTGCCGTTCTTCTTGCTCTCGGCGCTTTCACCGAGCCAGTTCTGAATGGCAAAGACGACGCCGCCCCTACTCCCGCCGTTAGCAACTCGTCCAATCCTTTTCCCTCGGATGTCCAGTCCCGGGCCTTCTCGTCGTTGCGCAGACGTACCAGCCAACAAACTTGTTCCTCGTAAACATGGCGGCCATGGGCATCGTCGACGACAGCGTCGAGGCGAACTCGGCGCCATCGCTCTTTGAGGTAGGCTCTTGGTATGGGACGACTAGCAGAGTTGCGCACATGGCATGTTAGCGAAAAGCACGTGGAGTTGACGAGGCCGACGCAGCCCCTCCCTATTCTGCAGAGCGCGACATTGCCATTGCGCGGTCGGCGCATCGCAATGCTCAAGAGTGAAAGCCGCATCGATAAGTTCAAGACGTACTGAGGTCCGCACGACGCATGTCCTTGTTCGGCGCCATTGTGACTGTGGATTTGTGGTTGGTTGACAGGATTGGATGAGAGAGGTTGCGCGATAGCTGGCGAAGAAAGTCCGGGGATGCGCAGGTAGCCCCACTTTGACAATGGTCAACAGGACAAGAACGAATAAGAGTAGAAGAAGTTGAATGAGATAGTATATCAAAGGAGAATTTACATGCTATTTCGCTTCATAACATAGTTTCAAAATCGTCAGAGAATATTTATACAGGTTGCAGCGTCGCGCCTCAGTCCACGCGCACAATGACTTTGTAGCCCAGCGCCCCGGCCTCGCGAATCGCGCACGCCAGACAGCCTCGCTTGCGCCGGCTGATGATGGCGTTCCAGCCCTGCTCAGAGCAGAGGCTGCGGACCAGAATCTCAAGATCAGAGCCCGACTGCCGCTTGTGCGACTCGTAGTGCATCTTGGCGGCAAAGGAGAAGCTGTGCTTGCGGTCCGCGTGGGGCGAGGCCGACGGCGAGACGATGCGCTCGAGCACGGGCGACTGCGGCAGCTCCACGATTTGCGTCATGCAGTCAATAACGAGCACGGCGTTGCCTGGGGGCTTGTTGTCAGGGTAGCCAGCACCCAAGAGTTCGGCGAGGGGCAGCTGCTTCTTTTGAATCACCTCGGAGATGTGCATGACCTTGTAGTTGAAAAACTTGTGCAAAGGATGGCCTAGAATGTGTTAGGATAGAGAGCAAGATAAAGTGCAGGTAGATGATGCGCATCACATACCCATACGATGCAGAGAGCGTGACGCGTTGCCCAGAGATGCCTCACCAGACACGTCAATCTCGCGAATGGTCGGGCTAGAGGGTGACTTGACGAATCGCACGCCGCGCGGAGGTGAGCATGGGTGAGCATTGACAAAGTTGATATCGTACAGTAACGAAAATATGTGCTGCCTGTCAGGAATCCCGTCAATGCTAACGCGGAAAGTGAGTGAGGCGGGCTGGGAAAAGAGATCGGGAGCGGGCGCGGATTCATGCCGAGGAGTGACCATTATCTCGGGCAGTGGCGTGGGATGAAGTGACAGCGACGACGGGGACAACTGTAAAGACGCAAAGTTGACGCATACATTCGCGGGTGGCGACTTGTATCGGTTCTCCCAGGGCATTGTAAAGTCGGCCGGTGATGCGGACTCCTCGTCTCCGTCGCCAACAATGGACGAGTCGCGTTCAAGTCGTCGTTTTGCCCAAATTCTCGACTTTTTGCCTAGGTTGGCGACATCCTCTGCTATCCGTTAGTGTGTGATTCAGCGCCAGAAGGGTGCAGTCTTACCATTGACATCTCTGACAGCAATATTTAACCAGCCATCTTGTATACCCGTAGGGACAATGTCTGTCGAGACCCAGCCCATACATTCGGCAGAGCCCTTGCCGGCGGCGAGCACGCGGCCGAGGATACATGATGTGCTCCAGAAGCTCATGCCAGAGTAGACAAATCCGCCACAGAGATTGGCAAAGGATCCAAGCTTGCCCATTGCGACATCGTCATTTTCCAGCAGGGTGGCCATGAGAAAGTGGGACAGCCCGTCACCTGGAAGCATGAGCCCAAACACGTACGATTTGGACATCCAGCCAGATGGGTGCAAGGCGGCGGCTAGTCGTCGGCGCCGGGCTCTCGCTCGTTCCCTGTGGCTGCCCCGCTGGCAAGTAACATCCCAAGTTCCGAAATAGTCGTTGTTGGTGTCCCCTTTCGTTTTGGAATCGTAGCCACAGTCACACATGGACGTGTCGGGCTTATTCTTCACAGCTTCTCGCATATGTGTGGTGATGCGTGCTTCATAGTCCTCGATGCCAGGCCATCTCAGCTTTTTGGCAAAGTGAATCAGTCCGTCGACTTGCCGTTGTCCATTTCGGCCCTTGACAACGTAGTGACGCGCGGGAAATGCTGGTGTCATGTGATTTACGCCATGGTGGTGGCTGAAGGGCATATGGCTCGCAATGGCCGCAAGCCAGCTGGCACTCTTGGCCCTGATGGTTTGCACAAGAGTAGGGTCTTGATCGCTCGGAGCGTCTCGCTTGAAAGTGTCATCCTGGGCGACCTCACCATCTGCGACAATCTCAATGTTGTCTAGCCAGCTGCGAGCAAGCAAAAGGGACCACCTCACAGTCGAATTAGCGGCACGCTCAAACTGAACGACGTCCATAGGTCGAAAAGATCCGGCGCCGTATTCCTCGCCCTGCGTCACGGCATCAAGCCGAATGAGAAGTTCTGTAGCCATGAGGATCTGCAGCAAAAGCCAGTACTTTTCCTCGGCCATCTCGGAAGAGCATTCGGTATTGTGTATGCTGGAATCGCCATCCAGTCGGTCACCGTGCGGTTGTCCCCAGAGAATCTGGCCAAGACGAATGCGCCACTCGACATGCGACAGGTCGATCCAGACGTTGGCCGTACCGAGACATTTGAGAAGAGCGACAATCTGGTTGGTCAGGCTGTGAGTGTCCTTTTTGTCGAGAGCAATGTAGCGCGGGCGCATAAAGTTGCCAAACAAGTCGTTGTAGGACTCGGACGACTGACGCTTCTTGAGGGTGTTGTTTCGGTACGTCTCGCCGTTGCGCTGGAGGCGGCCCAGGATCTCGGACTCGGGTATGCGGTGCAGCCAGCCCTCGTGGCTGAGCATCTGCTCGCGTGCGTCGACAATGGCGCGAGCCTTTTTGCCAATGCTGTCGAAGCCAAACTGCTCTTCCTCGAGGGCGTCGCTGACGCCAAGCTCGAGCGCCGCCTGGTAGCCCATGGTGCCCTTTTCCAGACCCTGCAGGCTGAGCATGTTGGGGCGCTCGCGGCAGCGGACAAAGAAGTGCGACCGGCTGCGGTGCTCGACCTGCTGCTTCTCGGCGGCATCATGATTGAGGTCGCGTGTGAGGTGCGGATGGGCTGTGACGCCGCTCCAGGCCTTGGCCTCGATCTGGCAGTGGTCCGTCAGATCGCGGATCTGCAAGTTCTCGTCAAAGGGGAATGCGACGGATGGGCTGGGGACGGAGATGAAGGGCCCTTCATTGCGAGCAAAGTACTGGGGCGCGCCGGAGAAGAGCTTCTCAATATCGTCCTGGCTCAGCGTCGCCATGGTCTAGAGGTGCACGGCGCAATTTCACGGGAGCGCGGCAATGGCATCGAGTTTCGAGGCCGTTGGGATTGGAGCGTGGCTGGCCGGACGAGGGCAGCAGGGACCGAGGCGTACTGCGGCGGGGTCGTTGTGAACGGGTGAGGTCAGCGGAGAGCTTGAGCTCGGATGGTCGGCCGATGACGTCGTAAAGAGTCCGGGAGATGACCAACGGCGAGGCTAAAAACTCGCAATCTGTAGATGAATGCACTCTTGGAGATATTTTCGGAGAAAGGATGAGATTTGGAGAGCGCAAGAGTCGCGCCATCAAGATGGTATGATGGCACGATGGGCACCTGGGCTGCTCCCACAGACAGTGACGAGCTGCGTGCGTGCGGCGCTCGCGCCAGGCCTAGCAAGGAAAGGAGGCACGGGTCCGCCGGCATTGGGGCGGGGATCAACACGCCATTGAAGCGTTCAAGACATGGCGCCTGCAATGTAAATTGAGAGAGCAAGCAATAAGAAGAGTAGTATTCTGCGATATTGACTGGCGTTGCTGTTGATTGATCGAGACGATCTGGGCAACGGGCTGGTCTGCACCATAAAGTTTACAGCGGGCCTCGGCCCAGTTACAGCGCAGCAACTGCCCTGACGGCACTGCAATCTACCGTCTTTAGGGGCCACGACGCCATTTTCCGGGGTCGACTCCACTGGAACCGGGCCTCGGATGCTAAGACAAGGGCTCACGGCGCTAAACAGTGCTAACGGGCACGACAGGCTGCCCAGCATCATCCCTGCTTCGCGCGATGCCGCCTCTGTGGATTGTCCAGGATGGCTCAACTTGCTCAAGTCGGCAGACTGCAGTGTCAACGGCGCCAGCCTGTTTTGCAGATATTGCGGGAAAATTGTAACTACCAGTAGGTACATAGTACAGGGGTCTACAGGAGTGCACGGCGAGGCAAGTCATGTCCGATGCGGCATCATTGTAAATGGCGGCACAGGCTGGCCGACAGGAAGCGGCAGGCGTGGTAATTCACAGCCACCAGAAAATTCAGACGAAAAGGTGCCAGACAAATGTCGGCGAGCACAGCAAGCTATTATATACTTTTCCGCGTGTTGCAAGACTCTGCCCCCCTTGTATCATCCGCCGTCGGCCCAGTTCTGGCAACGGAGTCGCCCATTACGCTGAAACGCAGGCGGAGACAGTCTGTGTGTCGTCCAGTGTCGCAGAGGCCGCTGTCAAAATCGCCATTATTATGGATAGCGATGAATAGCACGGTACTGATATTTCCCTTGATTCCCCTTTCCAAAAAAAAAAAAAGCTTTCCCATTTCTTGCATTTCTCACGGAAACACGCAGCAGTGCAACCAGCCGCCATTACGCAACGCACGATACCCAGTCCAAGATGCACTTCTCGGCAGCCGCTCTACTGCTCTGGACGGCTTCGCTGGCCAGCGCCGGCATTGTCATCACGCCGATCCGCGACGACCAACTAGTGCCAAAGACTTCTGGCGACTGCTTCTTTGGGGTCGTGACACCGCAGGGCTGCGGGTATGTTTTTGTAAAGTGTATTGAGTAAAGGAGACGACTGACAGGTGGACAGACCCAAGAGAGCTTGAACCAGCCTGCAATCGAGCAAGTATACCGGGAAAATGTCCTGGAGACGGGAAACGGAAGCGGACATGGTGACGGGACTGAACATGTCAGGAGCATGAGCGCATTATTTTATCAATAGATTAATACCACATAGAAATACCCATAGCAATGCATTCATTTCCCCAATTGCCTGGTTGTAAGATGACACAATGTATTTCGACACGTAAGAAAGCTCACTATACCAACCAGCAGTTACCATACCATTGCCAAGATCTCGGTAACATAAATTCAGCAGAATAACTATTCATGTTTTTCTTGGTTTCACATAGCCGTTCCTGTAGCAAAGCACACTTTTCGACAGCATGCTTGAAGTCTCCTGGCAGTGGCCGTTCTGTCACCTGCTTGCAAGCGAGAGAGTTGCAAACGCCCGAGAATGCCCCGTCACCTGTCTGCAACGCAAATGTGGCCTTGGAGGGGATCATTAGGGGAATCATTAGTAAAACCTCCAGTTTTCGCTTCCGAAACGCCTCTAGGATTCACCTGCAGATATGCTTCCTGGTGTATACAGCAGCGTGAAACTGGTAGACCCGCGAAACCACACCGAGTTTCAGATCACCAACATACCCAATTATGCCTCCCATTCAGCAGCTCGTCAGCAACCGATGCCACGGAATGCCCTTTCCATCGCCTCGCAGATGTGCGGAGAAGAGTTTCGAGTTCCAGTAATCCTGCGGGCACACAATCATCTGCCCATGGGTACACACGCACGTAACGAAAATTAAACCAAAAAGTCTATTCATGATGAAAAACCTGCAGTATATGGAGTGGGTGATGTTCCAGCGTCAAGTCGTCCATGCAGATACGCATCCATTACCCAACAGAGCAGGAAAACCATGAGCTTTCTAAAAACATACGAAAAGTGACGGCAAAAAAAAAGAGTACAATAAGATGATTTAAAAAAAAACCATGTCAGCTTTCACATGCCAACAACCCAATCCAAAATCACGCATTTTTTGTTCCGCTCAATAGTAGACCTTGTGCGGTAGAGGGCGCAGTGTCAATGGGCCCCTACGACAAATCAGAGATGCACTGCGCCATCTGGTCGTCGCATGCGGATATCGCAACGTTCTTGACGGCGCCCGACTGCACGCCGTTTTGGCAGGCTGCGCGCTGCGTCTCGCACGAGCGCTGGACCGCGTCGCTCTTGGTCGTGAAACCATTGCTCGAGACGCCAAACGGCCGGTTCTGGTCCTTGGTCTGGCTAATCTCGGGTGCGGCAAGGCCGCCGATGGCGGCCGCCTTGCTCGCACCACCCTTGCCAGCACCGCCCTTACCCGCACTGCCGCCGCCGCCGCCCGCGACCTGACCGTTGTTGCGGAGATTGCCCTTTTGACCATCCTGGCCCTGCTGACCGCCACGCTGCTGTCCTTGCTGTCCTTGCTGTCCTTGCTGTCCCTGCTGTCCACCCTGCTGCTGCTCGGCCGGCTTTTGGCCATTCTGGTTGCCGCCGCCGCCGCCGCCGCCGCCACCACCACCACCCACAGTGAAGCGAACACAGTCATCCTGAGCACCACGCTGGGCGACGGGCATGAGGACGGGCTGGTGGTTGGCAGAAGAGGACATGCTGCACAGGCGATAGTTGCCAGCGGGGAGACCGCCAGTGACCTTGGCCGAGAGAAGGCCGCGACCGTTGCCGGCGTCGTTGATTCCCTTGAAAAAGGCAAACTTCTGCGGGTCCAGAGGCTGCTGGGGGTTGAGCGACTTGCCCGTGTCCTGAACGGTAACGTGGGTGTGGCCGATGATGACGCCGTCCTGGTTAAGATCCTGCGGCGCCGAGTAGTAGGTGGAGGTGGCGTTGGTAAAGGCGCCAGGGGCAAAGTTAATCATTTGCACCTGAATATCAAAGTCTTGCTTGGCGGCAATGTTGTCGCCGTTCTGGGGGTTGATGAAGAGGCTCGAGACCATCTTGGAGGTGGCAGGAATGTTACCCATGGCTGCGCAACAATGTCAGAATACCGTGTCGATTCAATCGCTTCTAGGTACTTACGAATGCCGTTGCAAGATCCAGCGCGAACCTGGGCACCGTTGGTCAACGTCTTGCCCTGGCAAAAGTTGATAAAGTTGTTGTCGGAACTATTTCAAGTCAGCCTGGCCAGTGAACAACATGAGCACGCCGTGACATACGTTGCAGAGGCAGCCTGCTCGTTGGAGCCAGGGTTGTTGCCGTCGGTGGCGGAACCGCGCTGCAATACACCCTGGGCGAGGGCCAAACCACCACCTCCACCGCCGCCGCCGCCACCGTTGTTGCCGCCTCCGTTGCCGGCCCGGTTCTGACCACCGTTACCACCGTTACCACCGTTACGGTTCTGACGACGCTCGATGGCGGCATGGATTGGGGAGCGGCGGAGATCAGCAGCGTCGGCCACCATGGCTGCGCCCGCGAGGGCTGCAAGAAGAGCCTTGATTTGCATGTTAAAGGACTATCGTCGGATTGAGCTAGCCGAGTATTGTAAGGAAAGTAAAGCCGTAACAAGTCACAATCTATGGTTCCAGACCAAAGATGATTGCAAACGAGGGTGAGTTTGGTGAAGTCGTCGTCGTCGTCGTCGATGTGTGAGCAAGGGCAAAGGAGCGTACGAACGCGGAAGCTGAGGCAGCCAAGCACGCTCAAGATGGAAAAGAGGAAAAGAAGAAGAGGTAATACGACCAGCGGTTGAAGAAAGAGGAAAAGAAAAAACGAGAGCGAGCGTAGCAGTGAAAGGGGGAGGGGGTATATTTTTAAAACGTAAAGAGAGAGTCGGGAGGAGGGAGAACGGCTAGAGGGAAATGCCAAGGTCGTGCCTTTAAGAACCCTGGCCAGAAAGAGAGGGACCCTGGCAGCAACGAGCCAAAAGAAGAGTCTGACAAGGGACGACGGAATCTCGGCTCCGCCGCAGGTGTGGTGGATGGGTGGCATGGATTCAGGTCTCCCGAGGGTGCAGGGTGCATGAGTGCAACCTGGGGCTAGCCAAACCGGCACACACGGCCGCAGCCTCGCAATCCCTTGGTCACTGTGCAGATAAGACGTCTTCTTTTTCCTTCTGTTCCGCCGCATGCATCTCCACGAAGCCAAAACAGGCAGCGGTGGATACCGTCGGTTGATAAACCACGGCATCGTCTTCCGTCATTGTGTGAGGCTGTAGTGTTGCGTGGAGAGCGGTTTGCAGCGTTGGTTGACCACTTTCGATGCGGGCGATGTGATGGCTCGCGCGTTTGGGGGGAACAGTAGGGAGGAGAAGAGCGGAATTGGGTTGAGATTGGGAGGGATCGGCGTAGTGGCTCCAAACCAGAGGAGTCGCAGGCTTCGAGTGCGCGATGCCATGCATCTCGTCCTTGGCCCGGGCCCTTTGCGACACCAAGGTCCGGATCGATCTCGGCGTGGGATGGCCATGCGTGGAGGTAGCGTCGACAAAGCACAACGGAATAAGAAGAAATAGCTGATTGACCAGCACCCTTCCCCAGCCTTCCTAGGCGAACCGCATAAAAAGCTGCGATGGCCGGGTTACAAACAGTTTGACGTTGCGAGTGTCGCAGAGGTGCGGCAGCCCCTGGTCTGCAGCGGGCAGCTCCGGCCAATGAGCGGCACGCCCGCGCCCGGAGCGTCCCCATCGGGCGCCTGGCCTCTTACATAGGTGAGGCGCGCCGCGAGACACGATGGGAACTCCGCAGCCCAACGCGGTGGCCAAACGTCGGAAGAAAATTGCTGTGGGATTGGGTGCTTGGGACGTTATAGGCTGAACATGATAACTTAGCACGCACAAGAAAAAAAACCATGCTTCTTTTTCGGGTCTTTCCCTGCCCGAAGCTTGGGGAGGGGGCGGCCGCTCACAGACTTTCTGTCATCTGGTTCCTGTAACAGCTTGCCGCCTGCAACCCCAGACCACACACTACCTACCTAACGTATATCGCCTTGTAAGGAGGGCTCTGGTACCACCCTGGTTGGCTCACGAACCGCTCTTCGTCCTGCCGTGCTACCACAGTGGCAAGCTACATCATTCAGCCCGCATTTATCCTCGTCTCGTCTCAGGTCTGTAAATGTGGAATGGGAAGTATCCCGGCACGCCCGGTAATTTCACAGCCCTTTCATTGCTGCTGCTCATCAGGCTGAGTGGCGGAGTCGCAACGTCTGGGAGATGAATTGGCTCTACATCCGTCCGATGCGCTTTTGCCGTGGACCCGACACGGCCGTTCGCTGCCGCGTCAAGTGTATGAAGCTAGTCCCCTGAAGCAATAGATTTTCACCAGATTGACGGGTGTGCGGTGTCGCTACAAGTGATCATGGTCTGGCAAATTAATTCCATATGCGCTTGACATTCCCGCATAGTGCAATCGTCCGTCAAATACGGCCCTGCCATATCATCTCGGTCCAAAACACCCAACGCCTGGAAAAATGCAAAGATGGTCATGGCAAAGCATTCAGCGTTTGGAACATCTCAAATCCAATCAGTTACCTTGTGCTTAGTAGATCGGGTACCTTGGGGCTTTCCCCAGGTGGCTGTGCACCGCATGAGTTCAAATGTTGGGGCAGTCTCCTGGTTCTCCAATCCGATTTGGAATGGTTTCATCCGATGCCAACCATCCGAATTCCGATGATGCGACTCTTGGACGATCTGAGTACTGTAGTGTGACACGTTGATGACAATCTTTTTTGGGGTCTGCATTGGCCGGTTGGTCGCCGTGCCCGCACACGTCAGTCGTTGCAAGTCACTGATACTGAAATGCGTCTGTGAATCAACTCAATGAACTCTATGAAAGCGCATACGCTACTCGGCCTCAGGAAATGCTAAACCGAAAATGCAAACCTTGTTATAGTTCAATTTCAGCATCGCTCTCATGTCGGCGCTGGGCATTGTACTCGTCCGCAATCTTGTCGAGCAAGGCGGCCATTCTATAGCCGGCCAGCGCAACCTGCTTCTCCAGGATCGGTGCGGCATCTTCGTAATACTGGCCGCTCAACTCCTGTCCTTGAATGGCCTCGGGCCCTTGTGGAAGAACTTTTTCTTATTAGCACAACGACAAGAGTGGTTTCGAAAGCAGTGTGCAACTCACCATGGGAGCAAATGATGGCGTTGGCTTCGCGCGACCACGCCAGCGCCGTGCCGTTGGTATCGGCCAAATCAACGCCCTTGACCCACGAATCCCTCTCGTCCGCCCACTTGCCCTGGCTGATTTCGTCTGTAAGCTGCGTCGCCCAGCGCTTCGCCAGCGGGTACGGCTTGCCGCGCAGACCGCCCAGCCATTTTTCCAGGATGGAGCTGTCCCAGACGTGGTGCAGGTTGAGCTCGCGGCCGCCCCAGAGGACGTGGATGCCGTTGCCACCGCGGGAGACATCCTCGTTGTGCAGCGGCTGGTGCAGGTCGCCGACAAAGTGAATGACAAACTTGGCAGCCTGCGCACGGCGCCACGCGGGCAGTGAGGCGTCGTAGACCTGCGTGGTGTAGTTTGTGAGCGACGAGATGACGCATCCGCTCTGCTTGCAGTCGCGCTCCAAGTCGACGTTGCACGAGTGCGGCGGCTCATCGTGCGCGTCAATGAAGTGAAAGGTGCTGGTAAACTTGCCCCATTTCGTGTATCGGATAGAGTCGGCCCAGCTGGCGACGGATGCGAGATAGTCGTCGTCGGTGCGTTTCAAAAGCTCTTTGAGGTAGGCTTCAGTGGAGTTGGCGATGAAGTGGCTAGCAACGTAGGCCGTGGTGATGTGTCCAAGACCTAAGCGTGCGGGTTAGTTGATCATGACACAAAAATACATTGTTTGTTTCAGGCACATCCAAAGCACATACTTCCCCATGCAGATGCTGCAGGCAGCGAGAGGAGGCCGTACGCCACGGCAGCGTTGAGTCTCATGTTTATGCGAATATGAGTAGGGAGGGGTAAGCCGAAGTGGTTCAGGAATAAGACGCCTTGATTGGTATCTGTCTAGCTGATATATCCAAGACTTGATGAAAATGGCGCGCTTGGCCGCCAGAACGGGCCACAGGTTTGTTTTGATGATGAACGATGAGCTTGCCGAGGAGCGTCGAGGGGTGAAGCCTGGACCGGATCACGGCCCAAGACAGCGGCCCACGTGAAACCAAAGTGTGTTCACGCGACGGTCAGATGGCAGCAAACACAATGCGCCGCGCCAAAAAAAAACAAAGAATAATGCATCACAATTGATCTGACATGTTTGGATGGCGAAATTTGGTTTTACTGCATTTACAAGGTCGATGATGAGTTTGCGCCATCAAGATGATCACATCCAGGCAGCGAGTTGTCGCTGTAGGCGGCGCAGCTATTTGGGCAACCGTGCAGAAACAGCCATGCTCAAGAGGCAGCTCACAGAGGGTTAAATCTCTGCCTATAACATCGAATTATTTCTGCGACTATTCCAGTGCCATCAGTACATCTCCGCTGTGTATATTCCAGGTAGAAACACAACACGAGCCAGATGCCGCCTCTTCTGCCTGGCAGAACTAGCACTGCCCACGCACCTCACAGCCTCAGCCACCCGCAGCAGTCTATCAGGTCGCTGAAGTTGAATAAATAGGTAGGCAGGGACACAGCGGGAGCGCTGGCTTCCATGCAGCCTGGTTCACCACACACCGCTTGGCAACACCCATTGCCGCACCTCTACCTGCTCAGCCCAGCCATGACTCCCTGGATTTTGCCTTCACGCAAAAGCATCATCGATGCGTTAGTGTCACCAAGCTCTTGGCTTTGCGCTTCAATTCGTGATGCGGCTTCTGCAGTGTTATGATGGTGTCAACCACAGCCTCACCCAGAACCTTTCCTCCAGCGAGGTTCCGCCGTATGCGATACTTTCCCACACGTGGGGACCGGACGAAGTCATCTTCCCGGATCTAGACAGCTCTGGCCCCAAGTGGCAGCAGAAGCAGGGCTATCAAAAGATTCGATTTTGTGCCGACCAAGCGAAGCGACATGGCCTGCGATACGTTTGGGTGGATACTTGCTGCATCGACAAGTCCAACAGCATCGAGCTGCAAACGGCCATCAATAGCATGTTTAGGTGGTACCACGATGCAGCTCGATGCTATGTTTATATGAGCGACTTTTCACGGGCCGATGCCTCCGACATACAAAATGACTCTTGGCAACAATCGTTTGTCAAAAGCAAATGGTTCACGCGCGGTTGGACGCTGCAAGAACTTATTGCTCCGAAAGCAGTCGAGTTCTACTCTCGAGAAGGAACGTATCTGGGCGACAAATGCTCCCTCGAATACATGATTCGTGACGTTACCGGTGTTCCTGTCAGTGCGCTGCGTGGCACACCGCTGGCCGATTTTACTGTCGCGGAACGAGAGTCGTGGGCACGTACCCGTCAAACACAGTACGAAGAGGATATGGCGTACTCGCTTCTTGGCATCTTCAATGTTTTCTTGCCTCTCATTTACGGTGAAGGGAGGACTGAAGCACAAAGAAGGCTACGGGAAGAGGTTCAGCGATGAGTCAAAGGTGGGTGGCCTGCCAACTAACACCTAGCAGGAACGCTGACCGTGCCAGGCTCGCCGACAAACGACTTTTCCATCACTTTTGGCTTGACCGAAGCACCAGAAATACAGAAGTTCGTCGCACGGGCAGACGAACTTGGAGAGATGCGCCGCGAGTTGGCCTCGGACGGCAGTCGTCGCATCGTTATTCTTCATGGCCTCGGTGGGATCGGAAAGACCCAGCTCGCCATCGCCTACATTAAGCGGCACCGTGACGAGTACTCTGCCATCTTCTGGCTGAACATCAAAGATGAAAGTTCTGTGACACAAAGTTTTATCAAGGTCGCAAAGCAGATTGTACTGCAATATCCCAACGCCCGCCACGTAGGTAAATTGAGCTCAGAGAGCAAGGCTCTTGAAGTTTTGGAGGCTGTCCTGGCTTGGCTGAGCCTCCCAAGCAACACAAGGTGGCTCATTGTATATGACAACTTTGATGATGCGAAACTTGGCAACAATAAAAACGACTCGGGCGTTGACATTCGACAATTTCTACCCTCGGCTTACCACGGTGCAGTCATTATCACGACACGGCTGGCAGACGTTGGCATGGGTCATCATATTCGGATAAACAAATTACAATCGATGGCAGACAGTCTGCAAATCCTCTCTTATACCTCGGGCCGAATTGATCTTCAAAAAGGTGAGTGTTTCGGTAATTGCGGTGAGATTCCGCTTACAATTAAAACAGATGCAGATGCCAAAAAGCTGTCTGACAAGTTGGATGGACTGCCGCTGGCGCTTGCCACAGCCGGTGCGTATTTGAAGCGCGCGTCGATGAGCTTTGCCGACTACCTGCGCCACTACAACGACTCATGGACCAAGCTTGTGGAGAGCACACCGAATCTAGGCTCCTATAGAGACCGGACGTTGTGCTCTACTTGGCACATTTCGTACCAACGAGTTGAGAGGCAAAACCCACTCGCTGCTCAATTGCTACGATTTTGGGCGCACTTCGACAATGAAGACTTGTGGTTCGAACTCTTTGACCGCGAAGAAAGAGGTGCGCCGCCGTGGATGTACGAGCTAGGCGACGAGCTACATTTTCATGCCGCCATGGGCACGCTTCACGACTATGGGCTCGTCGAGATGTGCGTCAATGACGCAGGCAGAGTTGGCCAACGGGGCTATAGCTTTCACAACTGCTTGCACTCGTGGGTTGTTCATGTGTTGAACTGTGGGCAAGATAACGGGTTAAGACTTGTCGCAATACAATGTGTGGCTTATACTGCCTGGCCTCGGGATGCAGATAGGTGTCCTCGACTTGGCAGTATGCCTGATCTGTGGCAACGCCAGCGAAGACTTTTACCCCATGCAAAAGCCTCGTGGGCTGCTTTGCAATGGCACAGACAAATTGATTGGGTTTTTCATGCATTCGCCAGGCTGTATCTGAGTCACGATATGCTTGTAGAAGCTGAAAACTTGGCGTTGCGCGCTGTTGAAGAGAATAAAAGAATGCATGGTGCTGATCAAGAGTCTAGCCTGCAAATTCTCGGGGACCTGGCCGACATATATGGAAAACAGGGCAGGCTGGACAAGGTCGAAAGCATAATACTACGGGCTCTCCAAAGTGCCGAGAGGGAGTTTGGCGCGGATCATTCAAACACGATAGAAATACTGAAAGCCCTAAACGCCGCGTACCTAGCTCAAGACAAGTTTGACAAAGCCACGGTCATCCATGCAAAGATAGTAGAAAGAGCAGGGAAACAGCCGGGTCTTGATAATGAGGCCACGCTCTTGGACTTTTACAATGGGGCGGCTCTTACAAAGGACAAGCGAGCACTCGAGGAAGCCCAAGGTCATTTGCTGCAGGATTGTCAGGCACAAGAGGAGACCTTGGGCGCAGATCATTCATGCACGCTCCGCACGCTGGGGGCTCTACAATACGCGTACACTTTGCAAGGCAAGCTGCGAGAGGCAGAGCAAGTTTGTTTGCAGTTGGTTGACAGCCAGAAAAGGACAGTTGGCCCGGAGAACAGCGACACGCTGTCAACGGTAATCACCTTGGGTACCATATGCGCGCGCCAAGACAAGCTGGCGCAGGCAGAGTAAATGTACCTGCGCGCGCTCCAGGGCATGGAGAAGACACTCGGGGTGTTTAACACGGAGGGAGAGTTTGCGTTGAGGCGCTTGATCCAAATGTACGAGTCTCAAGGGAAGACGGAGGAGGCCAAGAAGCTGCGTCGGCAAAGGCTGGAGGTGCTCGAAAGGTTGCAAAAAGAACGTAACGTTTCCGCTCCGCTGCCACCTGAGGCAGAATGATCATGGTTACGTGTGCGCCGAACGTGTCAGGTAAAATAGTTTAGGTGCAAATTTACCGGCCGACATCAACCGGCCCGGTCAGCCCGCGCAACGGGAAGCCGGGGAATATGTGGCAATAAAGAACAACGACGAATAAATATCCAAGCAAAGCTGAATAAAGTCTAGCTCTATATCGAGAAGAATAGAAAGCTAGGAACCTTGATTTTTTGTCAATTTGAGATGATTTTCCTTGCGCTGTTTCCTTCGTCATGCTCTGCTACAGGGTACTGTGCTCTGTCGCGTGTGCCTCGGTAATGACTTCCAGCTCCCTGGCATTAACATACCTGCCTTCAAACTGGTCAGCCTACCGTATACAGTCGTCCATCACCAGCCAAAGTCAACAGGCCGGACCCCGCGCCGCCCATCTCGCAGCCACAGATGTGCAGCCGCAGGATGCAAGATGACCGCAGAATGCGCAGGCTCTTGTGTCCCGTCAGTGGCGCACAGAAATGTGTGGCGCACCAGATTGACTGTGGCGCATCCTCCCCCATCTCGTCCCCCGAAGCCGGCAGGGTGTGAGTGACAACCAACCCGCCGTCTCACCCGTATCTGACCAATGAGAACATCGCCTTTGCCAAATCGGCCCCACGACAAGCAGATAAGAGACTAGGGGGAGATATCCGTATGACTGCACCGCCTGCTGCCGCCGCCAAACTTGATCTCGTGAAGCCTCGACCTGACCGCTCAGCAACCCGTTCTCGTTTCTACAAGACACAATTCGGCCAGCCCGTGCTCCCCGCGGTGAAATCTGATTCTTTGGATATAGTTGAGATTTTTCCCGCTTCGAATTCAACTCACAATCTCAAGGTCGCAGCCTGCCACTGTCGCATCGCCAGCAGATTTACACCTTTTTCCTTGCGTCTCGTTGCAGCAATGGGCGTCCCTCTACTGGCCCTGGCCGCCGCGTCAGGCAACGACGGCATGCCGCTACTGGAGGCCATCTCGGGGATTTTTGGGAGCATCAGCATGGCTTCATGGATTTTCCTCATGGTACGTACGGTGCAATTTTTTTCCTACGTCTCACTGAAGAAGGAAAAAAAACCACCGAACCCCGGTGCTGACCGATCGACGCTAGCTGCCGCAAATGTTTGCCAACTACAAGGCCAAGAGCGCCGACGGCCTGAGCATGGCGTTTTTGTTCGTCTGGATGCTCGGCGACATTACCAACCTTTTCGGTACGTTTGTTGTGCATGTGCAGCCTTGGTTTACTGTCATTGACCCTTTGCCCACAGGCGCCTTCTTCACCCACCTCGCCCCGACCGCCATCGCCCTCGCGTGCTACTTTTGCGTCGCCGACTGCGTCCTCATCGCCCAGTGCCTCTACTACAACAACCTCAACCGTCGCAGGGACGCCGACGCCGCGGCCCGCGCCCAAGCGGCGACGGCGGCGGCAGACGAGGAATCGCCGCTGCTCAGCCGCCGCAGCCAGTCGCCCGGCCGGCGTCGCGCCAGCCACTCGTCCCAGACCAAGACGCCCATCGGCGACGATGTCCTCGACACGCAGCCCTGGAAGAAGAACCTGCTCAGCCTCGTCGTCGTCTACGTGGTCGGCTTCGTCGGCTGGTACACCCCCTACAAGGCCGGCGCGTGGAAGTCGGATCCGGCGCCGCCTTCGGTCCCCGACGCGGAGAGGACGACGCTCGAGATTGTCGGCCTGGTCCTGGGCTACGCCAGTGCTTTTTTCTATCTTGCGTGCGTGCCCTCAATAATATTTTTTCTATAAAAAAAGGACTCGGTCGCTAACATGTCGCAGCGCCCGTCTTCCCCAGATCATGAAAAACTACCGCGAAAAATCGTGCGAGGGTACGCTCACTCCCCCCTTCCGCCTACCTCAACACATGCTGACTGGTCACAGGCCTCTCGCTGCTCTTTTTTCTCCTGTCGCTCACCGGAAACGCCACGTACGGCGTCAGCCTCGTCACCTACTCGCAGGACAAAAAGTACCTGCTCAACGCCGTGCCGTGGCTGCTGGGCTCCCTCGGCACCATCTTTGAGGACTCGCTCATTTTTGTGCAATTTCATATTTACGCCAAGTCGCGCAGCCCAAGCTCTTCGGTATAATGAAGAAACTCGCATCTCACAATATCTAAACCCTAGAATGTTTGGACGCATGCTCGTTTCCAGGGTGAAATTTGTTCATTTTTTTTCGCATCTCAGGTTGGGACGTTTCGTCGGGATCTGCATGCAGGCGGCGTTATTTGTGCTGAGCCGCTGGGCTGTCCAGGGTCGGCTTTCCGAGCATTTTTTGTTGCCTTTATTTTGTTTACTCTCATGTATCAGGATTTATGACATTGCAGTAGCTCCTACGGGAATACCATTGAATTCATCAGTTGACCGTACTGGCCAAGGGAACTAAGCCCATGTGCCATGTTGGGCAACCGATAAGGCGAGCGGGCCCCCCCCAAGATGCGCGGTCACGGCGACGCTCCGATGGCGGGGCGGCAGGGTGGTTTTGTGGCGGGGCAGCTGTTTGCGCAATGAGTCTTGACCAGAAATATTCTCCAGAGGACATGTGCATCCCCCGCGTTCCTTTCTCTGCACTCTGCGTCTCAGTATAGCTGTCAATACAATCCGTAGCTCCAGCATCAGCCCATATACATTGCAATGGCTACGCAACTACCCCCCAAGAAGTGCGGTACGTCATTCCGCCCACGGCCCAGCTCCGATTGCCCCTCCGCAATTGCCTCGTGCCTCGATACCATCCTACAACCATCCCGGAACGGCGCGCTTCGATCCGTGCTAACTCTAGCTCCTTTGCCTTGAAATAGGCGTCCTTGGCGCCACCGGCTCCGTCGGCCAGCGCTTCATCCTGCTCCTCGCCAAGCACCCCTCGCTCGTGCTGCACGCCATCGGTGCCTCGTCGCGCTCCGCCGGCAAGCCCTACAAGGACGCCGTCCGCTGGAAGCAGGCCTCGCCGATGGGCCGGGTCGCCGACATGGTGGTGCGCGAGTGCAGGGCCGCCGAGTTTGCCGACTGCGACGTCGTCTTTTCCGGCCTCGACTCGGACGTGGCCGGCGACATTGGTGCGTTTCCTTTGCATTTTTCGTGCCAAAGCAGCTGCCCCTTGTTTTCTTTTTTTTTCTAATCCTTCCATCACAGAGATGGAATTTCTCAAGGCCGAAATCCCCGTCTTCTCCAATGCCAAAAACTACCGCCGCGATCCCCTCGTGCCGCTCGTCGTCCCGACCGTCAACCTCCCGCACCTCGACCTCATCCCGCACCAGCGCTCCGTCCACAACCTCCAGAGGGGCTTTCTCGTCTGCAACTCCAACTGCGCCGTCATTGGTCTCGTCATTCCGTTTGCCGCGCTGCAGGCCGCCTTTGGCCCCATTGACGTTGTCAGCATCGTCACCATGCAGGCCGTCTCCGGCGCCGGCTACCCGGGCGTCTCCTCGATGGACATGCTCGACAATGTCGTGCCCTTTATCCAGGGCGAGGAGGACAAGCTCGAGACCGAGGCCCGCAAGATCCTCGGCGGCATGGACGACGCCAAGACGGCGTACGTGGAGCAGGACGGCCTGAGGGTCTCGGCCGCGTGCAACCGCGTGCCCGTGCTCGACGGCCACACCGCCTGCGTCAGTCTCAAGTTCAAGAACCAGCCGGCGCCGTCGGCCGAGGCGGTCAAGAAGGCGCTGCGGGAGTATACGTGCGAGGCGCAGGCGCTGGGCTGCCCGTCGGCCCCGGAGCCGCCGATTATGGTGTTTGACGAGAATGATCGCCCGCAGCCCCGTCTGGACCGTGATCTGGGCAACGGCTATACCGTCAGCGTCGGTCGCGTGCGTGAGGATGAAACCGGCATCTTTGACCTCAAGTTTGTTGCGCTGAGCCACAATAGTAAGTTGCCGTGTAGTTTTACTGTGAATGTGGAAAGTATGCTAACGCGTTGCAAAGCCGTCATTGGGGCCGCTGGCTCGTCCATCCTGAATGCCGAGGCCGCCATCCTCAAGGGCTACATCTAAGGCGTCCAAGTCTACCATTTGTTTCGAAATATTATATGCATATAGAACACCCCGGGCCAGATGGGTTCGCTAAAAAAGTCAAATTGATCAGTCGCTAGTTTTCGATCGATATCTGCAGTGCGAGCCCACGACCGCGTAGTGTCAGCTTGTAAACACAATTTTCAAATCACCAAAACGTATCCGATACCCCATTGCCTGAAAATTGATACATCTCTTCTAGAATGCCTGATTATCCGGTGCATCTGTCACCAGGCGCTGCAGCAGACCCATCTCTCGCACCATGGAGCCTTCCCACACCCGCATCAGCCCAGCGAACCTCTGCATAACATGTTCCCTGACCCAGAGCGCACAGTCTTTCTGGTTGAATGCCAGGCTGACAAATTGATACATTTCATGCTGCGCTGGCCGATTGATGCCCCATGCGTTCATGAGCTGGCACCGCGGGTCCCTCTCATCGGGCCAGGGGATTGCCGCTGGCATCGGCGCCGCCATCGGGTCGATGCCCCCTTCGTCAATCGCGCCCATCAGGAGCGCAAGAAATTGAACCTGCAGCGCGCGCGCGCGAGCGATGGACTCGGAGGGTTCGACAAAGTCCCACGGTGTAAAGCGGCAAGCTGCGAATGGCCAGTGCTCCCAGAGCTGGCTGGCCTTGGCTGCTGTGAAGCCTATGTGGACGAGCGTTTGTCTCGACACGAGATATTCGGGCACCTGGAAGCTGCCCACTACAATCTCTACTTCACAGCCGTCTCTCCAAACGCGTGCCTTGTGGTAAAGCACGTGAACGTCGTGTCTGGAAGGGGAAGTGTTGCCCTTTGCAATATGGTCTTGCAGGTCAAGAGCGCAGAGGAGGTTGCCGATGTGGTGGACGCTCATGTTGCGCTACGGCTGTCAAGAATAATTTTAGGACTTTGAAAATATGACCGAAGAGGTGATGATGTCAAGTAAGAGATGATGGAGATGGGAAGATGCGCGCTCGGGGTCAAATGAATTTTGGAACATCAAAGTTGCCTATTCTGTCGCTCTTACCTTGTTCGTGGTGAACACTTGCCCTGAGTTCTGGGCTCGAACAAGGCCTGGAGCGAATTTAAACGCCTATATTGAAAATGGAATAAAATGTAGGTTCTCTATGCTTTTCTGTCTCAAGATTTTGCAGCATGTAGTAGCTTGTCTATGTTTTCAGACTCCACGCAGCCGATTTCAATGCCACCACATTGCCAGAAAGCTACTCGTAGGAAAATGATTTCAACAACAGACTTCATGTTCTCTCATCATCAGGGAGCACATTGTTCATGTCGTGGCCATCATGCTCATACTGGCCCTCAGTTGTATGGCTTGTCCGCCTCCTCATCGTCAAGGTCTATGCCATCTTCCACCCAGAGAGAAAGCTCAAACGCGCACTCATCCGAGAACCGAGCCGAAAAGCGGCTGTAGAGGTGGCCGCCACAGTATATCGCGACAAAGGCACGTGCGACTGCAAGTGTGCCGTACAGGGTGAGCAAGACTGACAAGAGACCGAGCGCAACCCCCGTCAGGAAAAGCACCGGGCTAATGTCGGCGGTGGCGCGCGGGGCCGAGTCTTTGGCACGGCTTTCCGTCTTGCACAAGTATTCCCGTGCGGAAAGCTCTTTCTGAGGGCACTCCCCGGCGGTGAGCATGTCGTTTGCCGAGTCTTGGCTGACGGGCATGGTGGCGGGCAGGGCGTGGCCGAGGGGCTGGACTCGCACGGCTTGAAGGTCGGGGGTTTTGGATGCATCTTGCGCGAATGTGGTGATATGGTTTGGAGTAGAAATGGCAATTGTTGCGACAGCAAAG
The DNA here is from genome assembly GCA_030783385.1 of Akanthomyces dipterigenus. Classification (NCBI taxonomy): domain Eukaryota; kingdom Fungi; phylum Ascomycota; class Sordariomycetes; order Hypocreales; family Cordycipitaceae; genus Akanthomyces; species Akanthomyces dipterigenus. The sequence goes on along the minus strand of JARJRE010000021.1, from coordinate 1,676 downwards.
TACGCGAAAAGGGTAAAAGCTCGCATGTTGGCCGATGTAGACGTGCAGATGATGGCGTTTGTTCTTCTTTTCTTCCTGGACAGATGCGATTTTTGGAGGGAATAGTTTGCTGCTTTCTTTCTTTTATTTATTCATCTCTTGTGTGTGTTTCTTTTATGTTTTTCTTTGAAACAAAACATGGCATCCGAGGCTGGAAGCAAGACCTTTTATACCACGCCGGAAAGAAACAGACTCGAGTGTTGGTTTGTGTGGCGGCAAGCTTTGAGAGGCTATTTGGCGGCGCATTAAGTCTACGCAGAAGTGAAAAGGGCCAGCCTAGTAGCAAATGTCCACAACGTCTAGCCTTTTTTCCCTTTCTTTTTTTCGTTTTCAGCATGCATGCTGTCCTGGCTGCTTCTGCATTCTTTGCATGCCCCAGGAGCCCAAGACTGAGTGCGCGGACAATTTACACGAGGAATTCACCAAATTATACCACAGGAAGCCATGAAAGACAACAAGGAGCGACAGCATAGACTCTTTTGCTGAAGATCTCAATGCTGGAGAGTTTGGTGGCGTCTGCTTGACGACCCATTACACTGTGGCTCTGGTTAGACCCCATGCCGTCGCCAACTTGACCCGCTCGACAGCGGCTTGTGCGTCGAGGAACTTACTCTGATCAGTCCAAACGTCTGGTTATCTTCCTAGGTCGAGAGAACCAAGTTAGGTCCCGCGGTGGCATCGACTCGGGGCTCGTTGGGCTACAGCGAACTCTGGAAATACTCGTTTGTCTTGGCGGTCAAAGCCTTCATTTCAGCTTTCCCCCTTTCCAACAGCGCAAATACAATATAATGTAAAAATGCCGTACTGGAGTGACAGGCTCGATTATTCTGGAGTCAAGTTTAGATACCCGTGGCCAAGTGTGCTGGCGCAGCGATGATGGTGATGATCACATCTCGGAATATACTTACACTATCCTTGTATTGTCGGCCTCGCGCATTGTAGCCAGTCCTTCTTATCGAGGGATACTACTTGACATGTTCTATAATCATTTCGTCTTCCTTATTTCGAAATGCAAGAAAAGACTTGTCATCGCATGGTATTTTAGAGAAGTAGCGCTCAGCGTAGGTTTCTGAGCACCATCCAGGTCTTAGGCGTAGATCCGTAGCCGTTGTCCATGATGGTACGTCCGTGTTGCTGGCACAACCGCCCGGCTATTTTACGTGCCTCGAGGTACTGCTTCATTTCTAGGCACTCTACGGTGACAGAGATCTTCGCCATAACCGCTTCTTGATGGCCGTGATGCCTTGGTTCCGAGATTGCCCTCAATGCTCTGACGTTGGCCATGGCCTGACGATATAGACGCTCGCTTCATCTATGCGGTCAGTACCGGACTGTTTCGCGTCGTCGGTCGCAATTCCATGTAAGCCGGACCATGCACTGCCCATGGCCGACAGGGGGCTTAGTACCGGGCTTAAGGGGGAAAAAAGCATCGCCGGTCCACCCCATTGACAGCCTCTGAAGAATCGCTAACAACAGCTTCAAATTGACAGTGAATAATATTTGGAAAACTGCAGTAGATACTAGAATTACCAGGCTATCTACTTTCTTACAATTTTAATATCTATAGCTCGTGGTGGTACTGTAGACGCTAGTGGTGCCAAAGTATGTAGGCAGGTAGACCGGCGATGTTTTTTTCC